>CM042535.1:4406398-4633898 GCA_023630585.1 Cranoglanis bouderius
CGGTGTTTATATGAATGTGAGAAAATTTTATGCAAACCTGAAAGCATTTTAATTAAATAAGAACATTTTATGTGAATGTGAGAACATTTTATGTGAATGTGAGAGCATTTTGTGTGAGTGTGAGAGCATTTTGTGTGAGTGTGAGAGCATTTTGTGTGAGTGTGAGAGCATTTTGTGTGAGTGTGATGGTGTTTATGTGAATGTGAGAGTTTGTGTGAATCTGAAAGCATTTTAATTAAATAGGAACATTTTATGTGAATGTGAGAACATTTTATGTGAATGTGAGAGCATTTCGTGTGAGTGTGACGGTGTTTATATGAATGTGAGAACATTATATGTGAATGTGAGTGTTTGTGTGAATCTAAAAGCATTTTAATTAAATAAGAACATTTAATGTGAATTTGAGAGCATTTTATGTAAATGTGAGAGCCCTATATATAAATGTGAGAGCCTTTTTATGTGAATATGAGAGCAATGTCTGCATGTGAGAGTATTTATTTGAATGCAAAAGCATTTGGCGGCAATGCGAGGACATTATGTGAATGTGAGAGCCTTTATGAAGGTGAGATCATTCTATGTGAATGTGAATGTGAATCTTTTTGGGGGAATGCAGGAGCGTTTTGCGAATGTGAAAGCATTTCACATAAATTTGAGAATGTTTTATGAGAATGTGAGAGTCGTTTATGTGAAAGCAAAAACCTTTCATGTGAATGGTGGAGCATTGTCGGTGTGAGAGCTAAAACTAGCCAGCGTGAGAGCCTTTTATGTCAATCCGAGAGCATTTTGTGAGTGTGTGCGGGGAAAAACTAGCGAATGTTAAAGCATTTTATCTGAAAGTGAGCATTTTGTACTCTAATATTAACATATTGGAAATGCTTATAGATGTTTTTATAGTAGCCTAAATAACATCTAAATTTTTTACTGTACCAGTAAAGAAACATGGAGCATTTGTTACAATGACTGATGAAACTAGCACATGCTGACTGAAAGAAAAGATATATCAACACTGGAGAGTAAGTTTAAAGACACGTACCCAAATACAGGGAGTTCATTGGGTTCTGGTGGCCTTGTGTATTGTGTGTGTCAGCTACGTGCTCCTACTGGCACCACCAGCTGCATCCTCTCATAGTGTTTCTACATTCAGCCGTAAACACACACACCAGCTTGAAATGGGAGATACTGAGCTTATTGTATGTTTTAAGTGCTCTGATCTGATTGGGTTGTTCATTCAGAGACCAGGAGTTACAGTTCCAGCAGCTCAAATCAGTTAATGCGATGAATTTACTCTAATATTTCTCGCATATTATCACATTTCCTGTTGCTCTTAAATTCAAAGTATTGAACTGAAATAAATATTTGCAGTGTCTGTTTTTTTTTTTTTTTTTTTTTTTTTTTTTAACACAGATTTTCTACATTTTGTTTGGCTTTAATTAAATAACATAATGCCATAACCTAATCCAGGTTTTTCTTTATAATGTTGGAATATTACTGTTAATATGAAATTACTTATATAAAAGAAAAGAAAAAAACTTTGCTTATAATAATGTGACACATATGAATGATACGATAATGTTCTCTCTATCTGCATAAAAAAATGATCGGCTCATTAATATTTAAATGCATTCAAAATAATAAATCTTTTACACTTTAATTAATGAAACTCGCAATGCAATTTTACAAGGTTTTGACAGCTCTAATATATGGAGAATGCTTTTTTCCTGCACTTTGGACATCGATTATTGATTACATGCTGTAAGCTGTAATTAATAGTAATATTTTTTTTTACACGTCAGCTTTAGACTTAGAGCTAATGCTTCATTATAATAAGTGCTTATCGTGAATGTTAATGTAAACGTTAACGTAACCGCCGCCACTCATCCGTCATAAAATGTCCTTTGTGACACTTGTGTGGGTTCAGATTCCAACGGTGTGTGTAGTGAACCGAGACGCTGGGTCACGGGTGTGTCAGTGTTTCAGGGTTACACCGGGGTCACGAACACAAAGAAGCACATAACTCTCGTGCTTGTACGGTGGGTACGTCACTCGTCTTCAGCTGGTCAGAGGAAAGACGGTCCACCGAAAGAGACTCTTCTGCATCCGCATTGCCATGTTGTTGTTGTTGTTGTTTTGTTTTTTTTCTTCAATATTGCATTTAAATTACTTTGAAGAGGTTACAAATATACACATATACTCATATTCAAATTGCAAACATCGCCAAGCTCACAAGCTCCACCCCGTCATCCTGGGAAACCAATATTGCATGGCCATCATTCGCTTTATTTGCATCATTTGCATACTGCATCCTGATAGGCCTTTATATTTTATGATGTCATAAACAAGATTCAATGAGATTTCCATTGGACTGTTTGGGTTTTTTTTTTTGTTTGTTTTGTTTTTTGCACCATCTTGAACACTCAGTTTTTGATGACGCACACTTCTCTGAGTGTGCTTCATCAAAAAAAAAAAAAAAATAGATGAATAAATAAATAAAACCATTTACATGTTGTTTTGGTAAAACATGTTTTTCTTTCTTATATTTGAGGTGTCACAGCATGTTACATGTTACATTTTTGGCCGAAACATCTTTAGCTGTTTTTGCAGAATTTGATCGATTTTCCCAGACCTCCAGACACATGAAATCAATCGAAATCCAGCCACATTGCTCTTGTTTATTTAATTTCTTTCAAATTTTGTTTCATGCTGCTCTCAGTGCACACAGGAGAGTTTCACTTCACTCCCGTTTCCTCTCTGAATACTGAACACACTCGCATCAATCGGGCCATTCACGCAGCTCGAGCTCACTCCTGCAGGTTGTTTTGCCTTCCAGTACTCCGCTGACTTTGAGATAATTAGTGTGTGTGTGTGTGTGTGTGTGTGTGTGTGTGTGTTAGAGAGAGAGAGAGAGTTATAGAGGGAGTGTGTGTGCATGAATATGTAATTGAGTTTGTGTGTGCTTGTGTGTGTCTTGCAATTGAAGGCAATTTCTCTTTATAATGTGTGTTCGCTTGTTTGGCCCATCTTCCTGCATTTTCTTGTCACCGTGATGATGCAGAGGTGGGTGGTGGTGATGGTGGTGGTGATGGTGGTGTGTGGGGGGGTTCTGGTGGATTTCTGAGACACTTGAGCAGACCCTCATTATCCTGTTTCGTCTGCACTTCATGAAACTCATTACCGTAGCCAGCCCCCCACTCCAACCACAACACACACACACCCCGCCCCCCGCACGCCTGCTCCACACTTAATTGGCGCACTTTGCCAGCCGTTCGCTGGAAACAACTCTGCGTCTGTGAAGAGCATCGACACGGCGGGTGGAACAGAAAGCAGTTATGGTGTAATAACCATAATGTAATATAACGGCTTTAGGTGTGCCACGATATCTGTTTACCACTATTAAACGTCAGCATTTATTAGAACGATGTCGAAATCCGTAGAAGCCATTTTGTGTCATTGTACATGGTACGATTGTTCGTGATGATTCTTGTAGGTATATAGATCACATATTGAGATGTAGAGCTGGACTAGCATTTCATCCCAGCGCTAAACTGATGTACCTGCTAGCTTATATAAGCATGTTAGCAAGTAACCTTGACAACAAGCATAAAGCAGTTTAGTTTTTAAAGAGAAAAAAATAAAATAAAAACAAATAATAATGATAATAATAATAATAATAATAATAATAATAATAATAATAATAATAATAATAATAATAATTTGTTGTTTAATTTTAATATGTTGAAGCTGAACATTTATTTTACTAATTACAACAAGTGGACAAGTTATTAGCATGAATGATTAGCATAAATCTGTAAATAAAAGCGTCTCAATATCTGAAAAATAATGGTCTTGACAGAGAAAACACCTCTCGTCCTTGTGTCATGCTGTTATTTCTTATATCTTGTATCTCGTAAAGCATAATGTCACATAGAAATATTGTAAATTCGTTCATCAAGGTAAACCATCCATTGAAATATTTTAAAAAGTGGGAGGAGTTCAAATAACAAAGGGCTTGAGGAAGTTTAGCTAAACGGGTTAATAGAAATTGTTTGCTAGCCATCAAAATAAAGACAGTGAGAACTGTTTGCGAAGGTTAATGCTGATAGTTTAAGTTAAATAAAAAAATAATAATAATATAAAGGGGCCCTATTTTATAAAGCTTTACCAAATATGCCTGCTCCCTGCCCCTCCAACAGCCTTGCTTGCTACCAAAAAGACAAGACGCACACTCAATTTGTCCGGAAACCTTTCTGTCACGGCCCCGGCGTTCGTCGGGACCACTTTATGGTGCTACAGTATATTGAAAGGATATAGCGGATAATAGTATCAAACCATCTAATGAACTCAGACCACTGGGCCGTTAAGGAGACAGATGACTTCTGGAGCTTTAGTTCTCTCTTTCTTCACACCAAAGGGCTCCTAATGACAATACAGGGCCCCTGGAAGCCATTATTGACCCGGAGTAAAGATTTATTCCCGGCCCCTGGGGCCAGCGAGGGCCCTCGGACACGATAAATGTGGCGCATAATTGAGTTTGGTCAGTGAATCGTGTTTGAGGAGAGAGAGGTGAAGGCAGAGTGAGAGAAAGAGGCGAATGTGTGTTTGTGTTTTAGCCACTGGAGAGATAAAGCGAGCTGAAGGAGTGGGTGATTCTCCCATTCTCAGAGAAAATAAGAAAATGGAATGGTTCTAGGTTCAATCAAGAACAATGGGATTAAATGTGCTGAACTAAGGAGCTTTTACTCGATGGAATAATAATAAAAAAATAAAAATTAGTAATAATAGTAATAATAATAATAATAATAATAATAATATGAAGAGGAAGGCAGTGTTCCCAGATGCTCATTCCCTCTCCGAGTCATTTTATATAGATCTTATAATGATAGCCATGGGACATGTGACAGGCTGCAGTAAACCATAGGTGATGAGGAGAAATGTCTCGTTCTCAGGTGTTTAAGATGACTAATCTTCTGCTGGTGGTAGCCTCTCATTTTAGATGCCATTTTGGCTGCAACTGTGTGTGTGTGTGTGTGTGTGTGTGTGTGTGTCTTGGAAAGACTACATTTCAGAGTCATCAATGTAGATTTATGGCTCCGGATGGTCAGAGAAGAGACAATAGCCCCCCCGCCACGCTTGTGGTCTAGCTATTAATATCCTCCTTTTCAGACTCTTCTTGCAGTTCCAAGTGTTTCACTGCATGTACAGAGTATTGACTGAAGCACACACTAAAGAGCAGCGTGTTATTGTGAGTCTCCCCATTTAGCCAAAGTGTTTGAGTCTCTGCTGGTGAAAGGCCAAGATGGGGCATGAAAGAGTCCCATGGTGCGTTGTTCAACTTGGACACAGAGAGAGTGTGAAAAGAAGGACAGAAACTCGGTCACGTTACAGGCTTTCACTTTTGTTAGAATCGAAAATCAGTGTTGCCAACATAGCAACTTTGTCACTAGATTTGGCACATTTTAGACCATTTTAGTGACTTTATTTCAATAAAGAGCCCTGTGAAACATCTAGCCAGGTTCTGAGTAGATGTTAGCAGCTGTCCTGAACACATCACAGCTGCTGGTTGTACAAGGTGAGCAATGACCAATCACTGATCTCCACCGTTCCCAGTGACATCACTGATCACCACTGTTCCCAATGACCAATGACTGATCAGCATTGTTCCCAACAACCAATAACTGATCACCACTGTCGCCAATGACCAATAACTGATCACCATTGTTCCCAAAAGACATCACTGATCACCGTGTTCCTAACAGCATCACTGATCACCATTGTCCCAATGACCCATATCTGATCACCATTGGCACAGATGTCATTGGGAACAGTGCTTTGAGCGATTGGTCCTGGCACACCTCAAGAAATGCCTGGCCCCCACACTGGACCCACACCAATTTGCCTATTGAATAGGAGTACAGAGGGTGCTGTATCCACAGCGCTGCACTGTGTACTCTCACACCTGGAAAACAAGAACACTTATGCAAGAATGCTGTTTGTTGATTTCAGCTCAGCATTCAACACAGTCATTCCATCCAAGTTCCCCAGTAAACTTGGGGATCTTGGAATCAGTACCTCCCTACGCAACTGGACCATGGACTTTCTGACCAACAGACCTCAGCATGTTAGGTCAGGTCACAACTGCTCCACCACCATCACACTCAACACTGGCGTACCACAGGGCTGTGTGATGAGCCCGTTCCTCTACTCCCTCTTCACCCATGACTGCAGGCCTATGTATGGATCTAACTCCATCATCAAGTTTGCCGATGACACCACGGTGATCGGACCCATCAGTAACAACGATGAGACTGACTACAGGGACGAGGTTAAGCACCTGACCGCATGGTGCGCTGATAATAACCTGCTCCTGAACACCAGAAAAACTAAGGAGCTCATTGTGGACTTCAGGAAAGAGAAGGGAGACACACATGACCCCATCCATATCAACGGCATGGCTGTTGAACGTGTCTCCAGCTTCAAGTTCCTGGGGATCCATATTTCAGATAACCTGTCCTGGACGAGCAACACCTCCAGCCTGGTTAAGAAGGCCCATCAGCGCCTCTTCTTCTTGAGGACACTGAAGAAGAACCACCTGTCTGCTGACATCCTGGGTAACTTCTACCGCTGTGCGATTTAGAGCATCTTAACCAACTGTATCACAGTCTGGTATGGGAATTGCTCTGTCGCTGACCGCAGGGCACTTCAGCGGGTGGTGAAAACCACCCAACGCATCATAGGGACTCCACTTCCTACTATTGAGGATGTCCAGAAGAAGAGATGTCTACGCCGGGCACGCAGCATTCTCAAGGACCCCTCCCATCCTGCCCACAGTCTCTTCCAGTTGCTACCCTCCAAAAGGCGCTTCAGGAGCCTTCAGACCAAAACCAGCAGTTTTCTAATCACCATTGTTCTCAACGACCACACTGACCACCTTTGTTCCCAACGACCAATAACTGACCACCATTGTACCCAATGACATCACTGATAACCAGTGTTCCCAATGACATCACTGATTACGATTGTTCCCAATGGCATCACTGATCACCAGGGTTCCCAACGACCAATCACTGATCACCAGTGTTCCCAAATACATCACTGATTATGATTGTTCCCAATGACATCATTGATCACCATGCTTCCCAATGACCAATCACTGATCACCATTGTTCCCAATGACTAATGATCACCATTGTTTGTCTCACCCAAAGACTATTTTTGTCATCTGTAATCATTTCTTTCATGTCTGTTTCACTACCATGGCTTCATTTTGTCTGCATTTTTGATAGAAATTATAGAATTTTGTAGAATGGATATAGAATTACATAAAATGTGAGTATGACTCTATTTTGTAAATATGTAAATATTAGGAATGTAACCAGCAACAGACTCAACAAAACTCATTAGAATATATTGCCAGAGATACAAACAAAAATAATAACAGTGCAAGCAGGACAATAAAAACAGTCCTGCACACATCTCTGGTTAAGACCAATTATGAACTGGAGTGATGTAGCTGAGGTCGAGGAACTGTCGGAGCCAGAATTCACACACCATGCTGATACATTTCTACATCTGAGTTTTTTCTGGTGTTCATAGATTCTGAGTGGTAGATAACCCCTTCCAGTTTAGGCCATGCCTACTTCAGGTTAAAGTCGAATACAGATCCTGTACATACAGATAGAGATACAGATAGTTTCACTGTGTTATACCCATAATAAGGAAACATGAATGACTGCTGAACTCCTGTAGAACCCATTCCAGGCAGAAGCCTCATTGCAAATTTGCAGAATTACACATTATACTGTATGAGCTGTTGCTTTTTCTGTACGTCTCTCTCTCTATATCTTTGTCTCTCTCTGTCTGACAGTCTTTCACAGCTTATGTCTAAATAAGAGATCATTTATCGTAATTTAGCAGGATGAGGTAGCAATGTATTAAGCAAGTGCTGTTTCTCATGTGCTGCAACTGTCGCAATCAAAACAGCATCTTTTACCGAAAGCAGGAGAGACGGGCGTGAGAGACAGTGAGAAATGTGAATTCAGCACTTTTTTTTTTCCTCCTGCCATCTTTAAATCCTTGGCTTTGCCTGTGTTATACCCTTTTATTATTATGTGTGTTATTTTTTATTGCTGTTCTGGAGATATCCGCTTTCCGTTGCCGTGAATGGATATTTATTTGGATGGAGGGGATCTGAACGTTAGGTAGATGAACTCCTGCATAAATCATCCACTGTTCGTCCTTTGTAATGAATTATTCCTCGCCGGCATCCCCTCTCTTCTTCAGATGAGAAAACAGGAAGGATTTGGGAGGACATTATCGTAATCATTGCCCTCCACTCTGAATGGTGGGTGGGGGTGGGGGGTGGGGGGGTGGGGGGTGAAGTTGCTGAGGAAGCGAGCAGCTCTTCTGTGGAGGTCATTTGTGAAATATATTGACCAATTTCAAACTCCGCTGGCTCTTAATGATGTGACATCCCGGATGGTGAAGTATAGGTCAATACCGCGGGAAATATATAATTAAAAGCAGTGAGATTCTTGTCTGGGAAAAGAAAAAAAAAGGATTGGATCGCAGATAGATGAAGAGGTTTGAGTTTATGGGGTGCGGCTGCATTGATCCCAGTACAACACATCCTTATCTAGGGAATAAGGATATGGGATATGTTGACATTCTTTTAATACGCTTTTTAAATTACTAAAACATACATTTTATATGAATAGCTATGAGACGGTATTTCAAAGCAATAACAAAGTCTTTATATATATATATATATATATATATATATATATATATATATATATATATATATATATATATATATATATAATGTCAGCTTTTTTACAATCTGTTATCCTTATTGAAATTTCTCAAGGCTTATCCTTGGACATATTGAAAACTTTATTGAGAGTTCGGGGAGAATGGTGGCTGAGAGGGATATTTTTCCTGTGGATGATTTTATTGTGAAGTGCTGTATGATGTGGCTCATATTTTCTGTGGGGTTTTATTGGCTGGCTGGATGTACTGAGAGCCCCGAAGCCTTCATGCTCTGTTGGAGAGTGCCGTCCTCTTGACCTTCCCCACTGCGGCTCTCTCGGCTTTCTTCACCAGCGCCGTGTTAAGGCCAGTGCACGCAGCAGGCAAGAGACACAAGACAAACTACAAAGCAATTTTGTTTCTACTGTAGTGAATGAACAGAAAGCACTTATTTCTGAGTTTGTGTGATACATGAAATGGAATTAGACACATTTGGTTAACTGCACTTCGTTTGAGTTACCAAACAAAGCACTATCACGTTCTCTATTCTGATTGGTCAGAAGGTGTTGAGTAATTTTCTATAAGAATAGATTCAACAGTGTTAAAATATGTTTAAATATGTTATCATTTCTTTAGTTACAAATCACACAGGAACTTGTTTGATGGATGATCCACATAAGTTTATTTTATTGTTACCATGGTGACGTTTTATGTAAGGATACATTTATTTAGCATTTGTGGAAGGCGTCTCCAGTGTTTTGTAAAACTTTAAGTTGTAACTAGATGGTTTTCAAGATGGAGGAGTTTCTCTAACATTATAAGCTTTTTTTTTGGTCTGCTATAAAGTGATAACAGGAACTAACTAGTTTCCTGGACATTCCACTAAATTAAATCTAACTAAAAATGGATAAAAAGGATGTTATCATTGTTTTGTTTGTTTTTAAACACTTCAGCATGTGCTGTTATGGGAAAATAATCAACTTCAGCGTGGTAACAGAAACTCTGCTTCACCTCAGGCCACATGACACCACCTCATCTCTGATTATTTTCCTAAAACAGCACACCCCTACTCTTATTTACTTGTCAGAGAGACATCCTCCCCCCCACTTACTAATTGTTGGTTTCTTGCACGTTTGCAGTAATAATATCTTAAAAAAACAACAAAATACTCCAGTTTTATTCAAGCTGTTTTCTTTTGTCTTCGTCTAAAGTGTATATAAGAACCACAGTTTCGACATTTCCCAGTACAGACGGGGGAAAAAGTGTCAAAATTCAATTATAATGGAAATCTTTTGTTGAACACAGGTAATTGTTAAGTTCCATCAATAAATTTTTTTTACAAAACCTGGTATTTTCTTTCTAGCATGGGAGAAACGTGAAAAGTATTTATTATTTATTTTATTGATTGTAATTCAGCAAGTTGGAGGGTTTTTTTTGGTGTTTTTTTTTTTTTTAAATCATTGAACTATTCAGCTCTTTTGTAGTTTTAAAAAAGCACAAAAATAAACAAATAAATAAATAAATAAAATGTATAAAATAAGTGTCCTGCATAAGTATTCACTCCCCTTAAACCTTTCCACATTTTGTAGTGTTACAACCTGGAACTGAAATGGACTTAATTGGGATTATCTACGCAAAAGAACCCATACTACTAAAGTAGGGGGAAAAAAATCACTATAGTCTGCAAAATTATATACCAAAAAAAAAAAAAAAAAGTAAAAGCTGTGAATGCGTAGGCATTCACCTTTATTGCTGTGAAACTCCTCAATTAGTTCTGTCTCCATCAGAAGCCGCACAATTACTTGAATGGCGTTGACCCCGTGTGCAGTTAATATGTCATGTGATCTCGATATAAACACACCTGTAGCAACATTAAATCCATTATTGGAGAAAAAAAAAAGAATATGGCACAACTGCAACTGTGCCTAGAGGACGCCGTCCATCAGAATTGAGTGACTGGGTAAAAAGGGGATTAGTCGATTGGACATTTTGGCCATGACACAATGTGTTACGTTTGGTGGAATTTACTCATTACTGCTCATCACCCTGAGAACACCATCCCCACTGTGAAGCACGGTGGTGGTAGCACCATGTTAAGCTAGTGCTTTTCATTAGCAGGGGCATGAGAAACTGGTCAGGGTTGAGGGCATGATGGACGGAGCCAAATATCCATCAATAGTTACATTTAACGCTGTGGGACGTCCGCAAAGCCAGTTACTTAATGTCATCACTGTCATCGGCAGTCTATAGGCAGTCGTTCCCTCAGTAGCTTCTTATTTTTCTCTCTCTTGAAGTTAATAAGACAAAAAACGCCAAAAAAAACCCCGCCAGCTTGTCATGTTACAGAGAAACCGCAAAGTGCTCCGTCCTTAAGTCTTTCGTCGGATATCAGAAAACTTACAAATCATATGACACTGGAGACTCCTTCCACAAATGTTAAGAAACATCTCCTTATAGTTAGTACAGAAACAATAATGCACATTAATATAAACCTGTGAATTGCACTACTGTCAGAGCTGCTGTTACAGAAAATGAATCAACACATTCTGACCAATCAGACTGGAGAATTCAGCAGCGTTGTGGTATAAGGAGCCCTATTAAGTATCGTATGGTGTGAAAATAGTCTTTGCTGTAGAATTCTTTCCAGTGTCTCACCAGGCAATGATATTTAAATGATTTATAAATCAACTAAGGACTCGCCGCATATCGCCCTCGTCGTTTTTCAGGCGAATGTTTAACAGCGAGGTGAAAGTGTCGGGGGCTAGAGACTCAACCTGCCATTGTGCTCGGAATGGAAGCGAAATTATGCGACTGTTCTCCGTCTCTCCGTCTCAGCGGCTGTGTGTGTGCGATCCAGCGGAGCGCGGAGGCGGTGAAGGAGTGCGCGCTGCCGTCTGCTCTCTCACTTCTGCTCTTTGATTCTCACTCGAGCAGAAGTGAACTCATTTGCCGCATGAAATGTGTCTGCCGAGTTGTTTCTCTCCAGCGGTGTCACACCTTTAAAAGGGTTAGCATTTGTCACGATAAACGCAGACAAAGTGTTGGAGCTGTCGGGTTATGTTTTGATTCACGCTCGTTGCAAAATGCTTCCCTGTTTTCTCGGAGTCTTTTTTTTTTTTCTTCTTTCCCTCTTGGCCTTTGCCTACTCAAAAGGTTGTACTGCTGCATTTGGGGCAGGATTGTAGTGTGTCAGATGAAGGCAGCGGTATTTTTCTGAATCAGGCCATTTAAGAAAGGAACCAAACACTCTGTGGTGTGTTGTTTTAGGAAAGTAATCAATGCCAGGGTGGTGTGATGAAGCGAAGTTGATTATCTTCCCACAACAGCACGTTATGGAGTGTTTTATTTCTCTTATACATTACATCGGCAATCTTACAGTAGTTCAATTATTTATTTATTTATTATTAAATAACAACACCATGCTTTTTTTTTGTTTTATCCATTTATAGTTACATTTAATGTTGTGAGAACAAGTCAATTCTATCAGTTACGTTATGAAAAAGTATAAACAGTCGTTCTATCACTTTCTCTCGAAGTGATTAAGAGTGTTACAAAGCGCTGACACTGGAGACTCCTTCCATAAATGTTCCACCATGTTACATTATTTACAGAAAACGTTCCCATACCAACAGTTATACATTTTTAATCTGTTCGTGTCCCTGCGAATTAGTCATTACTAAAAGCCGGGACTACTGTTAGAGCTGCTTTTATAGAAACTTCCTCAACACCCTCTGACCAATCAGAAGCAAGGATTGAACAGAGCCGCGGTCTTAACAAATTTAGAATACAAAGTAAACTGAGGAGGTTACTAAATAGGATCTGAGGAATAGGATCCATTATGGAAGAAGAGTTGATGCTGTTTTAGTTCTGTGTGTGTGTGTGTGTGTGTGTGTGTGTGTGTGTGTGTAAACAGACACTGATTATGCTCTTTTCTCTGGAAAGGACCTCTTAATTTAGGGGCTGTGCTATAATTACCATCCAAGTGATTTCAGAAGGGGTCACACTGAAACGAGGGAGGCGGAGCTCGTTGTCCCGCTAAAAATTGTAGCAGACAGCTCACACCCGTTGGCCTGTAACCATACGTTTCTATGGCAACACGGAAGTGAATTTCATGTGACTCTCAAGGCAAACATCATAACTTGAACTGTTTAAGCACTAGATGTCGGGCCTGGAGGGTTGGTGTGTGTTTTGTGCACGTGAAGATAGCGCCAGCCAAAGTGCCTAATGGAGAATGAAATGCTTTAGTTTTGGTGTTTAACTTTTTAGCGTTTAAGACGGTGATGGCTCAGAAATGACTAATTCACATGCATGGCAGATCCTCTACGTAATCTAAGTCTAATTCAAAAACGCGCTGTTATTTAAGAAATCAAAACGTATAATCATTGATACGGTGAGCTTTTTTGTAAGGAGATGCTTCTATAACATTTTTGAAAGGAGTCTCCAGTGTCAAAGCTGTAACTTTTAAGTTTTTCACAAACAGTTTCTCCATGACAAGCTGCATTTATTCTCTGTTAATCAGTCCGTACAGGATTTCGCTGAGTTTTGTTGTGATTGTTGCGGCCAAAAATGCTCGATGTTGCTGCGGCTTTTTTTCAAAACTTGCGATGCGACTTGCGGAGCTTTTTGCACTTTTTTTTTTTTTTTTTTTTTTTGCGGAAAACTACTTGAATCGGCAAAATTGCAATCGCAGTGACGTTTGTTGGAAAATGAGACCTCTTAGCTGTTCGACGCACGTGAATCGAAGAGGGCTCTGACTGAACGTGCGTTGAGACGACGTCACATGATGTCACCCGAATCTGCGGAAAATCTGCGATAATTTAGAAAAATCGCACGCTCCTGGGAATATCGCAGAGTTTCCTTGATTTTTTGCGTTAATTTCTGCGATCGCAAAAACGCAAAATCCTGGAGGGACTGGTTAATAGCTGTTTATAGCGTAAGTGATAACATGAACTAGCATGATGATCTCGCATGATGATCCACACCCTTAACCGTAACTATAAACAGATAAAAACTATGACGTGTCATTGTTGCATAAATAATGTGTTAATTTATTAGTGTTGGTGAATAGCAGTGGTGTAAGACAAATGAAACACTTCAGGACATGCGGTTATAGGAAAATAATCATCTCCAGGGTGCTAATAGTAACACTGATTCATCATGCCCTGTGTGTTTCCTTCCCTACATATTGCACAGTGGCATTTTTCAGCTCTGTCCTTATTAATGTTCTTCCAGATGTTCTGTTTCCAGATATATGCTGCTACGTGCCCGTATGTCGCTACTCATGGTTTGCAATCATATTTAATTTGAATACTTCTAATGCACAGCTTTGCATAATTATGCTGTCTGTTCGACCCTGCTGTTCTGTGTAGCGTGTCCACACGGTGTGTTTATTGATACTGCTCCTGTACTAACGGTTCAACTTGAAGCGGCGTAGTTTTGTTTATTGTTGTCATGTTATTTTCAGTCTTATTTACGCTTCCTTCATTGTTTTGTCTAGGGATGCATTGTTACTGATTCTGGTATCAGGTATTGGTCTGATACAGCGCTCATTTAACGTTTACTCAAAAAAACCCAAAACTCATATAGGATCATCCGATATCACGCGGTACGATGCGTCCAAACATTGCTACAGACGACGCGCGTACCCAGTATGTTGTTCTTTACGATCAGATACAATTGGACAAAAAAAAAACGTCCTTTACTTACAGCTGTACGAAAGCGCTTTTCTGAAATGAAACAAACCCGTCTCTCTTGTCTACCCCAACCCTACTCCATCCAGGATAACTCATGTAGCTAGCTAATGCACAGAATCACCTCGCGGAGGTTATAAAGAGCGAGCCTAGTAGCCTTAGTGAATGAACACTCACATACTCGCTTTGTATGGCCAACATTCAAACATAAACCTGGATAAATAAGATAGTAGGTTGCTCATGTCAGTATCAGTATCGACAAGTATGACACACCCACTTGTACTCATACTCGGTCTGAAAAAATGGCACCAATGCATCCATAGATTTATGTTTTAGTTTCAGTTTGAACGTCACCATATCATCCTATGTGCCGCAAAGCTGATTAGCCCTGAACAGTGACGCTTCACCTCAGACTGTATACTGTAGGATAGTTGGTGTATATACTCCTGCATCCTGTCAGGTCTTTGCGTGGCATTTTATTTGCCGTTGCTGCAGTGTCATCATTTAACCAGTTTCACTGATTCCTAAGTTTGGCCTGTAGGCATACAGTGTTTCATGCGTCTCACACCATTAGTTATAAAACATATTACAGCTGAATCAGTAAGAACTATGCTCTAACAAAGACCCATGCCAAGTAGCACCTTCCGGCTCAGCACTTTAGCTTAGTATGTTTGGAGTATGGAGGAAATAGGGTGCCAATATTTTTTATATTTTTTTGGTTTGTTTTAAATAAACAAAGCTGGGTATGAATTGTGATATCGGAGGCCAAACCGTAATACAAACTCACGCAAGATTTTCATTAAAGGAGTTTCATTAACGCCAATTTTCTTCGTACTCATGTGAGTATGTACTGTAGACGACTGCCAGTCAGCCGTAAAATTACCGAGCACGGTCACGGGACAGTTGATTTACATTTAGCCACGCCCACAAAACTGCATAAAAGGCACAAACCTCGGCACGTAATACTAAACCTTCCAGTAATGTACAGTAGCTCAGACAGACTAATGCTGCATTCGAGGTGAAGTTTGTAATTCCTCGTCTACCACCGGTAAAAACCACAGAAAACTCCCCCTCAACTTGAAATTTCAACTTGTCAACTTGGGTTAGCCTTCTCAACTACCAGGTCCTTCCCTGTTTACGGAGTGACGGCAAATCAACATGGCCGCTCACACTGTGGACACTGTAAAGTCTCCCTTCTCTACTTTTAAATGCGTTTATAGCAGACCCAGTACATGGTTAAATCTATAACACTGACCATACTAATCATTGTTTTGAGAAGACAATCATCAACGTCAAATATTGCTAACGCTAAGTTAAGCTAAGCTTGTTTCTAAGCTACTTGATGATGTTCGCAGTTGTTGATGTGCTGCAATTTCAGTCGAAAATGTTCCATGAATGTTTATAGGTCACTATAGTAGAACAGAAGCAATAGCTACTCAGGACTGTAGCTGTAAAAGTGCGGTTAAAGTAGCTTTTTATGCGCTTTACGTGCTCTGACAGAGCAAACAAAAGACACGCTTTCATGGAGGCATCTGTGTTTTGTTTTGTTTTTCGCTTCTCACATCAAATGTCCGAATTAGGAAATTACCACTTACAAGGAACCATGAACACGTACTCTTGCTTATGTTACAGGGTGCCATTACTTTTATCTAATCGAATGGTTATTTTTCTTCAATTATGTATTTTCAGTATGTATTCTGTTTCGGATTGATTACTTTACTCTGATTCATATGAAATGACAGAGTTTCATAAAATGTTCATTAAATTGGTGTGTAAGGGGAATAAACAACGAACCCTGCTAAAAAAAAAAACAAAAAACAAAACAAAGAAAAAACAATAGAAACCATCACAGAAATTCTAATGGTTTCCACTTAAAATACCATTAAAAACCATCAGCTAGCCATTAAAACCAGTTCCCTCACCAGCCTCTCCTTTTTTCCTCTCTGTTAAAGTTAATAAGGCAAAAAAAACCCAAAACAAAACACACATCTTGTCATGTTAAGGAGAAACCGTAAAGTGTAAACCTTCCCGTTGTTTATGAGCTGCTCGTATAGAACAACTTTCTTATAGATTTTTTATTTTATGACGTCTACATTATCAAGTCAGTACAAAGATTCCCAAACATTAGTTTTCTAGCACAAAATGAAATGTTACAGAAAAATGTTTGTACGTCATTAAAGAAAGCAGGATATTACTATTACTGAAAGTAAGAGACACTTTTCAGACAGTAAACACAATGAAGGCTGCTGGGTTTCGCTGCAAAAATAAGAAGCGAGTGCGAAAGTCAAAGTCTCCAGAAGAACTGTGGCTGGTTCTGCAAGATGCTCAATAAAACTTACCAGCTCATTTCCTTATAAAACTGCACTAAATGTACCGGAGACTACTGTTTGTATTATTCTGTCACACCAAATATTGACTTTGTTTCATTTACTACTGTTTGCTGCTCTTTACGGTATTTTTTTAAATGTAGAAACGTCTAAGTTCATTATTTTGAAGGCATCTTTGCTCTACAGCGTTTCTTTGCATGCGCCTAAAACTTTTGCACGGTACTGTACATACCGTATATACGTATATAAATAAATTTGAAAAGATGCGGTAGAGAAAGCATGTTAGAGACTTTATTACTAAGGTCGTAACCCACACTCAGTTGTTGTACGACTCGAATGAATGTATGACGTATCGTATATTTTTCCTTTTTCACACTCTGCACCTGTGCGCAAAATAGCGATCGCTAATCCGTCGTCCAAAAAGAACTATTCACCGTTTTCAAAAGTGAGGAAATAATAATATTTAAAAGGTTCCGCTATAGTAAAAAAAAACAAAAAACAAAAAACAAAGATAAAAAGTGTACTTCTAATCTTTGGAGTATTTGTGTAGCTGTGTTTCTCTGAGTATGTGACTAAAGAGCGTAGCCAATGGATTAGTCTTGGATATCATCTAATTATGCCCAAGACTCCAAAGCGCTGACTGGCTAAGCGATCGGCCGATGAACGCAGCATTAAGAGTGCGGAGGATATCACGTCTCACGGGACGCTAATCCTGCTTGTTTGGGGAGATTTCCATTCTAGTCAAACGTGTATGTGGTGTGTGTTTGTGTGTGCTTATGCCTCTATGGAGCTATGATTCATTCATTTTAGCAGCTGACAGGCGATGGAGTGTGTCTCTGTGTTTTAGACAGGAATAATTGTCGTGGAAACTCTACACGAGTCCTAATCTCAGAGTGGACGTTCGGTGGCTCTTAACGTCAGGCTATATTTAGATCTAACAGCCTTTGCTGAACATTTGCCCTCTTAAACACTGGATCTCAGATAGGCCTGGCTAGTCACAGATATCTTGGCATCACGGAGAATTGGCAACTATGGAGAGTTGGGATGTCAGATTTTTAATTTTTTTTTCTTCTGTCGATTCAGTTCTGATTGGAAGGTTGTGAGTTTAAATCCCAGCACCATCAGCCACTGTTAGGTTTTTGAGCAAGATCCTTAACGCTTGGTCATGTCTCGTCTCAACTGTACGTAACTTCGGATAAAAGCATCGGCGAGATGTACAAAACATTAAAAGACTACCGATAGATAGTTTTGTATTATTTCCGATGCTAGTTAGCAAGCTATGTATGGCTAATACGTGTCTGAGCAAAAAAACAAAAAAACAACAAATACATAAAAGATGATCCAAGGCAAATAGCAGTCTTCTTTTGTTGCCTGTCACAATATAATTAATGCGATGCTGGGGTTGAACACATTTCCATGCAGTTTTAGCTATGTGCTAGAGGTTATATTGTTACCATGGCAACATTTCCAACAGTTCCATGCCACCTTTAATTGCATACTGTTGTTGTTTATATCAAATCCTGCAATGCAGCAATACGTCAAATCCCAGCTCAGCTGGTACATACGCTCACTACATGGGGTACAATATCGTAGAACCTCTGTAAAATGGTGTAAAGAGGAAAACCTGTTGAAAATGGTTAACTACACACATGTAATGTAATATTGCGTCTTAGCGCACATCCTCTAAAAAAAAATTTAAATTTCATTTTAATAATAAATTGTGGAAAAGGGGTGAAGAAGCGTGTGCAGGCAGGTTGGAATGGGTGGAGAAAAGTGTCAGGTCTGTTGTGTGATAAAAGAGTACCAGCAAGAATGAAAGGAAAGGTGTACAGGACAGTAGTGAGACCAGCGATGTTGTATGGTTTGGAGACAGTTGCACTGAGGAAAAGACAGGAGGAAGAGTTAGAGGTAGCAGAGCTGAAGATGTTGAGGTTCTCTTTGGGAGTGACGAGGATGGATAGGATCAGGAACGAGTACATCAGGGGGACAGCACATGTGAGATGTTTTGGAGACAAAGTTAGAGAGGCCAGGTTGAGATGGTTTGGACATGTTCAGAGGAGGGAGAGTGAATATATCGGTAAAAGGATGCTGAGGTTAGAGCTGCCAGGCAGGAGGCCGAGAGGAAGACCAAAGAGGAGGTTTATGGATGTAGTGAAGGAGGACATGAAGGTAGTCGGTCTGAGAGAAGAGGATGCAGGGGATAGGGCTAGATGGAGGCAGATGATTCGCTGTGGCGACCCCTGAAGGGAACAGCCGAAAGGAAAAGAAGATTTTAATAATAAATTGTACTTGATTTATAGAATTTAAATGAAGCTATGGAGTATGCCATAAATTAGAATGTTTTTTTTTTTTTTTTTAAATTCAGGCAGTCATCAGAGAAACACACTCACTTGCATAAGGAGGGAAAAACGCAATCACAAATGACTGTTTTTAAGATTAAAGCTGTTGTAAACCGTTTTAATCATGCACGCAAGGCCTGAGTTGATGAATGAGATGTGGTGCTGTGGTGGTGTGACACAGCCAGAGACCCGACTCCTCCGTTCAGGAAAACACGCCCGCACAGAGCAGCCCTGACTGCCGATGGCTAAACTAACATCTGAGTACAGCTTGCATCATTATGAAAAGAAGATGAACACGCAGCATCAGCCGGGACTAGCTCAGCGCTTACCAGAAGTGAAATATAACTGACAAGACACACAAACTGTATTTTAGTTAGAGCTGAGTTGTTTTCTTGCTGGCAGCATGGATTCCTGACGTGACCGGCCATCTTCTCTCGGTACGTGTGTGTGTGTACGTGGGTGAGACAGAACGATATTTGTGTGCAGTGAGGAAGAAAAAAAAGTGTGGTTTCATGTCAGTGTAAGTTAGCTGTGAGGAAGATCTTGAGTTTGTGGCCCGAGGCCGGTGTCGGAGTGCCAGCAGGATGATGAGAGATCGAGTATTGGCAGCGACGGCAGGACGGATTGCTTTTTGTAACGTGACAGCACAGAGAGCGCACACAATCCTCATCACACTCCGTCCCCGAACGGGGACCAGGGCTTAGCGAAGAGAAGCGAAGAGCTGACTTCTCTGTGGAGAGCAGCTTCGGGAGGTTGCCAGAAGCCCGCTGCCAACCTGGCTGCCAATTTCAGGTGTGATCACATCTGCCCGTCATGCCAAACTTCAACCACCAGAGACGCTGGCATTATTAAAAACCTCCGTGCCAGGGATGTTTCACTTATTGCTCTATGAAAACACGTCCTGACGAATTAAACCACTCCAGTTTTGGGAGCTGTTGGAGAGCAGCGTTTTATATGTAGCCATCTCCAGTTTTCCAGTTGCGTCTACCGGGTAAATGTTTTGGGAAAAGGGAGGGGGGGGGGGCGATCAAAGGTTTAGACACAGCTACTAATGCGAAAGACATCAGAACTTCGAAATAACATTTATGGAATTATCTAGTGACCTAAAAACTGTTAAAGAAGTCAAAACTACAGTATCTCCTGGAGCAGTTCGTCAGGTATTGTTGATGAGAGCGATCAGAGGAGAATGGCCAGCCTGGTTTGAGCTGACAGGAAGGCTGCGGTAACTTAAGTAACCACTCTTTACAACCGTGGTGAGCAGAAAAGCATCTCAAAAGCACTACACGGTGAACCCTGAGGTGGATTCGCAACAACAGCTGAAGACCACATTACTCCAATCACCCAAGAACAGGAATTTGAGGCAACAGTGGGCACAGGACCACTGAACCTGGACATCTTGTCAAGAGTGATATAATTCATGTGTACTGTGTATATGGGTTGTATTAGGTATGTTGCATACCACATAAATTCCTGAGTGTCCTCCACACTGGATGAATCAAGAGGTTCTGAAGCATGATCAAGTCCCCTGGAGTGCTCCAGCCCTTCTCCCCTTGTTGAAACTTGCCAGGTGGGAGCCCAGATGGTGGCTTTGGGTTCTCCCTTCTCCTGATGCCTTGGCGCCGCCTGTGCCCTCAGGGCTCGAGCTCTGGATGCCCCGGCTTGTGACTCAGTGTAGGCCTGTGCTGGGAAAATCTGCCACGCCAGACCTTAAATCATAGGGGGGAATTCGCATATAGAGATGAAGCATTTTCAGGTTGTGTGACTAAGCGCCAGTCGAACAGTTGGTAGGAATGTGTGCCACATGCTGTAGTATGAGTGTGTGTGAGTGTGGCAGCACTGCATCTGGTGTAAGGGTCATGGTATTTTTAGAACGGCCTTCAGCTTTAAGTCATTTCGCCATGTGTCACCTGCTGGCTTTTGTCAGTGAAGGCCCTAGTCGAAATTCATTCCTCGCCTCCAGCCCTCTCCTTCCTCTCTCTATCCCTCCTCATTTTTTTAAACACTTTTTCTATCTCTGCCTTCAAAGCATTCTGTGTTCTTGTTTGTTTAAGTCCTCGGCCTCGGTTAAATCCATTGGTTCTGATTCTCGTAGACGAAAATTGCATGCCGTGTTTATTTAATGTCTGGAAGATGCAGTTCCACCTTGCTGAGATTGCTTAGCTGCACCTGTAGTGTACCAAGGATGTTCCTACACAGTGTGTGTGTGTGTGTGTGTGTGTGTGGTGGATGTGTGGAGGATGTTGATAAGTTCCTCCCTAAATGTCTGACATATCCACTTTATTGTGTGTTGAAAGACCTTGACTGGCCTTGACTGGTACTGAGAGACTGAGCATCTGCTCGTCTCAGTGTTGGCGTCGGAACAAGTCTAATGGGAGGAGATTAAGATTCGTAACCAACACGAAAACACCCCATTCCTTCATTCATGCCTCTTGAGTAAGCAAAGACTCTCACTCTAATTTTCACTCTCACAACATGACATGACGAGGCATCACGTGTGTCTGCTTTTTAACTAGCCTATGTAATGGGTCATTGGTGCTTTTCAAAATACTGTGAAACAAAACATAGCCAATTCCAACACTGTTAATGGTTCAGCTTTTAAAGTAAATTGTTTCACCATAGTTGCTTATCTGGACCTTTTGTAAGGAATTTATTACATTTATGAAGGCATTTTATGAAACTGGACCTGTTCGAATGTGGCCATTCACTTTGCATAAACTGGACACTTCACTGGCCGGGTCTTCCACACATCGAGTCATACACTCGTCCCTAATCCTGTATCTAGTGTATTATGTCTCTGTCTCATCTTACTGTATTCTGTTCTATAGCTAGCTCCTTCACTACGCACCTCCTGAGGAGCACTGCACTTCTTCACATCCAACTTCAAAGCCCACAACACTCCAGTGTTCCCGTTCTCAGCCCGGTTTTGAGAGCGACAAGGTGACAGGAGACACAGCACCATGCTGTTTGCTTTTCCCTCCCCCGCTCCGACAGTCAATATTGTGAATTTGATGTCTCACGCTGAGTCTAGAAGTTGGCTGAGACTGAACTCGGGCGTTTCTGGACTTTTTCTAACAGCATGCTATAGGAATGCAGTGCTAGATAGCCTAATCTGGGCCTAATAACTGAGCTATTGGTATAAGACAACGTTGTTTACTGTATTAGTCGGAACCAAACCTTACGCAGCAGTCTTTTTTTTTTTTTTCATTTTGGTCTCAGCTACATTTCTAACATCGGTCATACTGAAGGGTTATAGTATATGTCATTCATATGAGCCCGATCGTTATCGTATACGGCAGGGACTATACCACCTGCTCTGCATGCGAGGAACACATGTTTACGGACGATCTTAACGACAGCTGGGTGTAGGCTTTAATGTCACTCTAATAACTGATGAAACTTGGCAGAGGCCAGCTTGAATTATGCAAATGAAGCTTTTCATCGGTTGTTCATTGATTACCATATTAGTATGTTCGCGTAAACACACAGTGATCCAAAGACAATTTAAAGGCATTTCTGATGCCTTTAATGAGAACGTTGCCCTTCTGAGATTTGCTTTTAAACCACGGTTCTAAAGCTAAAGACCAGTGTGGGGTCTGCTAGGCAGTTCTAGTAGCTCAAGGTCCTTTTTATTCCTATTTTAGCTCCAGAATCTTTATATGCTTGCTCAAGAAAATTGGATTCCAGAAGATCCTACACAAATTATCGTATATCTGTTTTATGACATGTTTTCAGCTTTTCACCAATTTCCGGTAAAATCCTAGCCCTTTTTGTGAAGGATTGAAAACGCTGATGAGGCTATAGCAGACTGTCTCGAGTCAGTCCATCGAGCTTTACAGCCACTGTCCTTTCTCCTATTAAAAGCCGTGCAGTCATTGACTGGAGAAGCTTATGAATTTTCTCGGCAGATGATGAACTTTGCTGGTGCCCTTTTCGTGTGGCAGCTAGTCCATGAAGGATCATCCAACCCTCCGTGGATGAGGCATGTTTGTCAGTCTTTTAATCATTTTAATTGTTTTGATTGTTGATTTAATTAACGGATGAGCTAACGAACTCCTCCGTTTGCCATACCGGAGCTGTTTCATAACCTTTACATCTGCTTGAGAACCCATCAGCTGTAGATGAAGGAGAATAAATGTTAACCTCATAAACATTTCAGTAACTCAGTGCTGTCACTAGAGCACCACTGACCATTTTGTCATGCATTTCAAGCCGCCTTTGAAAGGCAGGTATGATTTTTGGGCCATATTTTTAGACCCTTTGTTCATTCCTTGCTCCCTTCCAGCCAGCATGGCTTCATCTCTTCATCTCTAGATGTGCAGAAAGCCAGACAAATGCGTCCTGGTCAAGGTCAACGGCTCTGAGCATGAAGTCTTGTCCCTGGGGCTTGAGTGAGGGCGTGTGGGTGTTTTTCCACACTCTAATCCTCCATAATAGCTCGAGCCAGCTGTTGATGGGAAACAGTTGTGTGCAATGGAGCTTTGGAGCTTGGCTGGGGAGTTCTCCTCCACCTGTCTCTCCACACAGAAAGGCCTGCCAAACACCAGCGAGGCTAAATATAGGGCGCGTGGCAGAGGCAGGAGGGCATGTGACTCTCATGTATGGTGGGCGTAAAAATAGAGGAGGAATGGGAGAGGGGAGAGGAATGAGAAGCATGGGGAGGAGGGTTGGGTGATACTCATTCTGATCCTGTACTTCTACACCATGCCAGGCTTCCGGCTCTGGCTGCAGGACAGCGAGATTCCATGCCAGTCTGTCTGGCCAGCTGCCTCACCAATACTATCTTCCTGGATCTGAATTTGATCATCACATAGCAACCCAGCCGAAAGACTTTCCATTCCTTGATCTGCAAAATGAGGAGGCACTCAAATTAGCTACTTCTATTCCAGTGTGAAAGAGAATGGTCTCATAAAGATCTGGTGAAACTATTTAAAGATGAACGGATTGGGATCTGACTGGCCTCCGGTTAAATACTATTAAACACAAGAAACAGAAGAACAAACTCGACAAATCTTCAGGGTCCTAGAGAGACGAATCTTTGATGTGGTGAAGTTTTCTGTTACGAGATGTTTCTATAACATTTATGGAAGGAGTCTTAAGCGTCAGCGCTCTGTAACAGTCAGTAATTCTTTAGGACAGAGGGGTTTCAGCTTTGTGGTTCGATTCGAAGAATTCCAGTGTGACTTTCAATAATTTGCTTGATAACACTTTTTGCAGTGTTCTCCTCATGTTCTTGCAGCTTCAATAAAATAGCTAGAATATCTGCTCATAAGAGAAACTCTGGTCTGCGTGGTAACCCGGTTTCACCAACATCCAACCAATCATGACCACAAAGTGTCTCTACTTGCTTGTGAATCATTCTGTTGGCCAATTCGTGTAGCTCCATGACGTGCACTAGCATTGGTTTTGGAGGCGTAGTTTTGAAAAAAAAAAAAAAAACACTGAAAGTTCAGCTAACTTCCATCAATGTCACTAATTACTGTATCACCTTTTAATGATGTTCAAGTTCAAGTTCAAGTTCAGTTTATTTGTATAGCGCTTTTAACACTGGACATAGCATTAATCCAAAACGGGGTTTAAAAGTGGGATGGACCTTTTAAAAGGTGTGTAACATATGTCAGGTGGATGGCACCCCCTCGAATGAAGGCGCTCAGCCTCTATTTCTCTTGTCTCTTCTAAAAGCCTGCCTTTTCAGCGCATCCAGGAGTAGATCACAGCCCACACGCTCTGTGAGGGACCCCGAGGAATACAGGGCCCTAATGAGCACGAACAGTGACCCACTTCGTCTGCTCAGCCCTTGAAAACCCCCAGCGCAAAGTAATTTAGGATGCGCTGCATGTGCAGATTCAGACTTAAACAAACACAGAGACATCAAAGCTCTCCGCCGGCTCCTTGCTTTGCTGTTTTGTTTTTTTGGGGGTTTTTTTTTTGAAGGTTTTTATTGGTGTTTTTCTTTCCTTTATTGTGCGGACGTGCCACATGAAATGGCAGAAGATTTGGGATGAAGATTTGTTCTGGCACAGTGTCTCTTTCTGTTATTGCCTTCTTCTCCGTTGTTTTTTTTTTGTTTGTTTGTTTTTTGTTGTTGTTGTTTTTTTGTTTTGTCATAGTGTCTATGCATGTGCATGCAGACCAATCTGTCGCCTCTGGGGAGTGTAAGCCTTATGAAGACACTCTCTCATGGTAATTCAAAGAAACGGCAAGCAGACCTTAATAAAATCGCTATTCAGACGCATCAGGGACGGAAGGGCAAGATTGCCGAATATCAGTGACACTGGATATACTAATACTGTATGGTATATAAAACATAGCTTTTTTTTTTTTATTTATTCCAGTCCAATCAAGTGTCCTGTCTGCATTATTGGCTCGTCTGCCTATCAGTTTGCATTGAGGCCTTTGATGTCTGCTTCATGTCTCCGTTACTCGGCTTGCCTCGAGTCTTCGTTTGTGTGGTATGCTTCAAAAAGTTCAGACTAAACTCATTTATACTCTCGAATGGCTCTGAACTTTCTTCAAATGGCCTTTTTCCACTTTGAACATCCAGAAAATGAGAAGTGGTTCAAACTGGAAGCAGTGGAAATTGGGGTTTTAGTACATTGGGGTTTCATCACGGCATGCAGCGTTATTACTATATTGTCAAATCCGACATGGAAGACAAGGTCTTGCCTCCTGGGCCGATTGGTTAACCGATTTGATTGGCTGTGATCGAATGCTTCATTCGTCCATTCATCTTCAACAGTGTCTTTATCCTGGTCAGGGTCACAGTGGATCCAGAGCCAATCCTTGGAAAATTGGGTGTCAACAATCCGGGAATACACCATGAATGGAAGGCCAGTCTATGTGTCCACCATACACACACACACACACACACCAAGGGACAATTTATCATAGCCAATCCACCAACTGGCATGTTTTTGGGAGGTGGGAGGACACCAGAGGAAACCCAACGGACACAGGGAGAACATGTGACCCGAGTTCAGGGTTGAACAAAGGACCCAGGGCTATGAGTCAGCAAAGCTACCTGCTGCACCACTATGCCACCTCAATGCCATTAAAACTGTTCTAGGATTTTATTTATTTATTTATTTTTTTCTGTAGATTTCTGTAGACGAGAACGTACTAGAAATCTGGTTTAACAAATCATATTTCTGGAAGGATTTATATTTTACCGTTTGGTGCTGAACTTCCATTGGTGTAGAACTTCTTTTCCAGTCCCTACTTTTGTTCTTTCTTCATTCTAGAGATCAGGTTCTGTGATGTGTATGCAACTGGCTGGAAATCCTCGAGTTAATATCATGGTCCTGATGCTATCTGTAATTGCGTCCTGACATGTTGGCGTAGGTGGCATGGCCTCTTGTCATGGTTAAGTACTAAATCTGAATGAGAGTAACCCAGAATGTACATTCTTTTAGTAATACTGTCCCTTAGTATATACAAAGGAAGTGTGTGTGTGTGTGATTGTGTGTGTGATTGTGTGTGCACTCACCTGCCTATGTTTCAGATTTAAGCATTCCTGCTGTCATTCCCGAATAGTGACTTTACACACAGCAGCAGCTCAGATACACACACACCTATGGTATCTCTCACTTTCTGGCTTTGTTCGGGCACTAAACGATAAGGACCCGGCCTGGTGGCGTTCCCTCACTTTATCTTGTTCCTCCTCTTATCTCTGTAATATAACACCTCCTCTTATTTCTAAAGCACAACCGCGCTTGACTGAACTGCTGAGCCACGCGGCACAGCGCCGTCGGCTCTGCAGCTCTCGCTCGGAAGAACTGAAGAAAAACTGCTCGTGTCATGAGACCTTGTAGCGAGGCTTCTTTGATGAGTGTCTGATTCCAGGCTGCATAAATCATCATGGATTAATGCAGCTGAGGCTCCCAATAAACAAGGACGGCGGCTAGGAATACGGTTTTAACCAGGGATAAAGATTGGGAGGAGAATGATGTAACTTGCTTTAGGACTAGGCTGAGGCTGAGGCTGTTTCTTGCCAGAAACTGTCTTATGTACAAAACCTTATGCAATTGTGGGATCTAAAGTAGTGCATTTAGGAAAATGAACGCTGGATAGACCAAAATTAATTCTCAAACTTGGATCTAAAACCATAAGCCATGGGATAATTTCCGTCCGTGCAAAAATAGAGGTCTTCGTTCCAGCGCCACACTTTGCTCTTTTGACGTTCATTTCACAAGAGTTTCTGTTGCGACTTCTTTGAAAAAACTGAAATAACCAGATTGTTGTATTGCGTGCATGTCGATACAGAAAACACTGCATTAAAAAAAAACAAAAAAACAAAAAACACCGTTAGCGTTTTTTATCCTCTAGTAAATTCTAGTGAATTGAAAATTGATTCATCAATTGGCTGCCTCTCCTGCCGACAACCCTCGACCAGACGATGCATTAAAGGTTTGATAACCATTGATCACTATTGACTGGAGGTTTGGATGGACCTTCGGGGAGACGCCGGAAATAAACGTGCATGTCAGAGTGAAATACTGCACATTGCCTTGTATGTGTGGGAGAAAGAGAAAGAGAGAGATGGATTGAGCACAGACTGGAGAACTTTATCCACCCCCAGTGTGTGCCAGACATAACAGCAGGTCATTCACTCGTTTTCTCCCCCTCCTGCATGGAGCTGTTTGAATAGGCCTGCTCGTAACTCATGTGCACTCTATCAAACCAATGGGCAGCATATTGAGATCTGATGTACAGAGGTAATTAGAGCCCTTAATTGTTTTTATCGCTCACTGCACGACTTGATGAAGCAGCGGCAGCTGCTGTGGCTACGTGTGTGTGTGTGTGTGTGTGTGTGTGTGTGTGTGTATGGGTGTACGTGTATATGTGCTTTCACCCTGTACATCAGTGTGCTGACCTCAGAGACCCTCGCTAGCGTTTGCGTTTACTTTGTGGTCACGGCTCCATTAGATGTGCTTTCAGTGCTTTAGGTTCTGATGATGGAGAATGACCGAAACACTGTACTCAACCTAAATGATAAATAATTTAGAGCTCATTAGACGGACTTCCTTGTTCAGATGGGATTCCAGCTCCCGCTTTCTTCAATTTGAGTTAGTCATGATGTTAAAATTAAAATCTCAATATGTGAACAAGATCCAATGTATGAAAGAAATTATGCATGTATGTAGTATCGGGCAAAAAGATTGCTAGCTTTGAAGAATGGAAAACCACACCTCCTTCCCTGGGACTGACAGACTCCGATTCCACACCTCCTTCACTATGACTAACATACACAGAGGCCACACCTCCTTCATTGAGACTGACATTTGCATAGGCCATGCCTCCTTCAAAGGAACTGATTGCACGGAGGCCACACCTTTTTTTTTTACTAGGACTGACACTTTCATAGGCCATGCCTCCTTCACTGGGACTGATGTTCACAGAGGCCACTCGTCCTTTAAAGGAACTGGTTGCACAGAGGCCACACCTCTTTTACTAGGACTGACATTTGCAAAGGCCATGCCTCCTTCACTGGCACTGACAGGCATAGAAGCCACACCTCCTTCACTGAGACTAACATTTGCAAAGGCCACACATCCTTTATTAGGACTGTCAGGCACAGAGGCCACACCTTCTCTACTGGGACTGACAGTCTTACAGGCCACACCTCCTTTCACTGGGACTGACAGTCTTACAGGCCACACCTCCTTTCACTGACATGCACAGAGACCACACGTCCTTCACTGGGATTGACATGCACAGAGGCCACACCTCCTTTCACTGGGATTAACATGCACAGAGGCCACAACTCCTTTCACTGGGACTGACATGCACAGAGGCCACACCTCCTTTCACTGGGACTGACATGCACAGAGGCCACACCTCCTTTCACTGGGACTGACATGCACAGAGGCCACACCTCCTTTATTAGGACTGGCAGCATCAGAGGCCATGGCTCCTTCACTGGCATGAACAGTCACAGAGGCCATGCCTCCTTCACTGGAACTGACTGCACAGAGGCCCCACCTCCTCTACTGGGACTAGCAAACAGAGGCCACACCTCCTCTACTGGGACTACCAAAAAGAGGCCACACCTCCTCTACTGGGACTAACAAACAGAGGCCACACCTCCTCTACTGGGACTAACAAACAGAGGCCACACCTCCTCTATGGGGACTAACAAACAGAGGCCACACCTCCTCTACTGGGACTAACAAACACAGGCCACACCTCCTCTACTGGGACTAACAAACACAGGCCACACCTCCTCTACTGGGACCAACAAACAGAGGCCACACCTCCTCTACTGGGACCAACAAACAGAGGCCACACCTCCTCTATGGGCACTAACAAACAGAGGCCACACCTCCTCTACCTCCTCTACTGGGACTAACAATCTGAGTCCACACCTCCTCTACTGGGACTAACAAACACAGGCCACACCTCCTCTACTGGGACCAACAAACAGAGTCCACACCTCCTCTACTGGGACTAACAAACAGAGGCCACACCTCCTATACTGGGACTAACAAACAGAGGCCACACCTCCTCTATGGGGACTAACAAACAGAGGCCACACCTCCTCTACCTCCTCTACTGGAACTAACAAACTGAGTCCACACCTCCTCTACTGGGACTAACAAACAGAGGCCACACCTCCTCTACGGGGACTAACAAACAGAGGCCACACCTCCTCTACTGGGACCAACAAACATAGGCTACACCTCCTCTACTGGGACTAACAAACAGAGGCCACACCTCCTCTACTGGGACCAACATACAGAGGCCACACCTCCTCTACTGGGACCAACAAACAGAGGCCACACCTCCTTTATAATGACTGACATTAGCACAAGCCATGGTTCACTCATTTGGACTGATAAATCTTGTCTGTAAGTGTGTTCATTCTTGAGGTGTGTGTGTGTGTGTGTGTGTGTGTGTGCACGTGTGTGTGTGTGTGTGTGTTCACTATGTCCATTAAGATATGAGCCACTCCATGCATGTAGACCTGCAGTTTCTGTTCTGCAAGAGAGCTGAAATGCACGCAAACACACACACACACACACACACACACACGCACATCATTTCACACTTTTACTGCCTGCACTGACACTAATGGGGGTCACATTCAAGTGCGTGTGTGTGTGTGTGTGTGTGTGTAATGAGTGGCTCTCTGACACTGACCCAGTCATTTCTACAGTCCAATACAACTCAGTTATTAATCTGCAGAACTCATCGCATTCCACACTGTTCACACCCTCTGACCCTGTGAGAGAGAGAGAGAGAGAGAGAGAGAGAGAGAGAGAGAGATTTTTTAGAGATTTCAATACCTCTTTATTTATTCAAAACAGAGTTATGTACAACACAGAATCCCTGTGTTTCCAAAACACAGAGATAGATTAAAAAAAAGAGGGAGAGATTTAACTCAGCACAGTCCCCAAAAAAGAACATTTTTGCTTGACCTAATACAAAATTAAATAGCTGACATTTCACTCTCCACTTCTGAGTGTATCTAAAACCAAGAATAAACACATGCTTAGAAAACTTTTCTCCAAACATCATAAACATTTGTTGTAACAGCTGAAAAAAAGAACACAGTCTGTCACAATCCAAAAAGCAGTGGTACACCGTTTCCCTCTGCCAACAAAAAGGACAATTATCACTTAGATTGGGATTAATAACAGAAATGAAAGCGTTGACAGCCACAATACCGTGTAGGATTCTCCATTGCAAATCTCCAACCCTTTTTGTCGACGGTGGTTTGTACAACGCTCTCCACTCAGGTCTGACCTCAGTATCAGTCCCTAGATTATCTTTCCAAGGAGTGTCAGCCCTACCACTTAGTTCACCTTTGTTTAAAACTTTAACAAACAATTTATACATAATTTTTCCTCCCATGACATCCAACCTGTTTGTGAGAGTCTCTCTGGACTCTAACAGTTGACCAGTGCATTCTCTAAAATCGGGAAAGATAGTCAATTTAGGAAAAGAATCATCAACTATTGGTCGACGGTGTCCGTTACAATAATCATTTAACAAAGGAAATTCAGTCTTTGTGAGTTCACAATTCCAAGTTCAAGTGGTTCCAAGTGTTGAGCAGTTGATTTATGACCCTGGTAGATCTAACTCCCACATGAGAGGCTAGACTTGCAGTGTCGATCAAATTAGGTCCACATCGATCAACCACATGTCCCAGTGTGACGATCCCAGCTGAACAGAACAACTGCAAGTGTGCTGCTATATGCTCTATGTTGAAGCGGATCCCATGCACTACTGGCTCTTTCAACAGCCCTGATAGTTTGTTACTCTCTGTTTATGGAACATCCCCCACACAGTGAACAGTCCTTGGTAGAACTTTGGGAGATTGTACAGTTTATGAGCACTCAAGTCCATCAGAAACAAAGGCTCAGCAAGACCCAAATTTCGTCCTCCGGTCAATATGGTTCGGGCCAAGGGTCTCCAGACAAGGGCTATGGGCCCAACACGGAGCCTCTGAATGAACTGGTGTTGGAAAGTAGCACCCCTGCCGGCAAGATGAATGAGACCCTGCCCTCCTTCCTCTTTTGGTAGAAACAATACACTCTGTGGGACCCAATGCAGACGGTCCCAGAAAAAGTCCACCAACACCGCCTGTATCCTGGCCAGCAGTTGTGCAGGCGGGTCTTCACATGATAAACGGTATCATTACCAAGATAAACATTAAGATATTTAAAGTCACCCTTGTTCCAAATTAACCCTTCAGGTAAAACAAGTTTCTTGCTTAACTCACTGATTGTTACTGCTTCACTTTTCCACCAGTTAATCTTAGCAGAGGACAATAAACCAAAGTCATTAATATTTTCCACAAGGGTGTCAATATCTTCCTGTTTCCTGACAATGACAACAACATCATCGGCATACGCAGATATTTTAAAAACGGTTTCACATCCAGGAAGGCGTACACCCGAAAGAGACTGTCTTAATTTATGTAGGCGAGGCTCTATGGCCAGGGAGTACAACATGCCAGATAATGAGCAGCCTTGTCTGACTCCCCTCTGAACCTTAAAGGGAGCACTTAAACCACCGTTGATCTTTAAAATACTCTCAATGTCACTGTACAGGACTCGGATCATGTTTATAAGACCAGAGCTGAACCCAAAAGCTTCTAGTGTTTGCCACAAATACTGATGTCCGACTCTGTCAAAAGCCTTTTCTTGATCTATAGAAATCAGACAAATTTCACAGCCTAATGAGTTGGAGAGGTCCAAAACATCACGAATTAAGATAATGTTGTCAGATATCAACCTAGTGCGTATACAGTAAGTCTGGTCAACATGAATGGTATGCTCCATCACTTTTCTCAGCCTCATGGCCAACACCTTTGACAAAAGTTTGTAATCAGTGCAGAGCAGAGCCACTGGCCGCCAGTTTTTGATCTCTTGTAAAGCTCCGTTTTTAGGGAGAAGAGTGAGGATTGCTCTCCTGCAGCTCAATGGTAAGAGTCCTTTGCTCAAACTGTTTCTGAGAACAAGCAGCAGATCTTTCCCAATCTCAGGCCAGAAAGCTTTATAAAAGTCCACTGGAAGACCATTAATGCCTGGAGCTTTGCCACTCTCTAGGCTCTGTAATGCAGATTGTAGCTCATCAGCAGAGATTTGTGTTTCCGTCTCTGCATTAGCCTTTTCGGAAACCTTGGGTAAGTCCTCATAGAAGGACTGTGCCACCTCTGGTCTCTCTTGGAACTCCTTCTTGAAGAGCTTCTCGTAGAAAGCGACTGCACGTTTACGGATCTCCACAGACTCCTGCAGGGGTTGCCTGGTGCTGGACCGCAGAGAGTGCACAAGTCTCCTTTGTCCATTCCTGCGTTCGAGGCCGAAAAAAAAGTGAGAGGGTGCATCCATTTTAACAATATTTTGATAACGAGAGCGGACCAGAGCTCCAGAGCAGAAAAACCCAACAGGTTAGATAGAGCTGCCTTTTTTCTTTTGAGAACTTTAAAATGTTCTCTGTCTCTTGTGGAGTCTGCCAAATCTTGCAGCTTCACTATTTCACTCTCCAAAGCTTTCATAGACCTAGTCATGTCTCTTGTGACATTGAGAGTATACTGTGGGCACAGCTGTTTAATCTTGCCCTTCCCTATATCCCACCACTGTTGTAAAGAAGTATATTTTTGTCTTTGTATAACCATTCCAAAAATAACTGAACGCTTCTTTAAAAACATTATCAGAGAGCAGGGTTGCAGGTAGGCACTATTGCATTTCACATCTTTAACTGTGATGTTTGAAACAGTAGAGTCTGTGAAGCCTAGCCAAAGATAAAGAATTGCCTTTTACATGAGCCAAGGTATATTGACGCTGAGTAGAATGAAAAAGCCTCCAAACATCACATAGATCATAAGACATTTCTTGCTGGCTCCATGAGGTTCTGGGTGGTTTCTATCTAAAGTTGCATTTGCAGTGCAGTTAAAATCACCACCCAGGAACATGTATCCGTCATCACTGCAGTTACTGATTACAGTGTTTAGAGTGTTTAAAAATACCACCCTTTCTGTGCCTACAGTTGGAGCGTATACATTAATGAAAGTCAATTTTACATGTTCAAATATAGCTTGTATTTTTAACAAGCCACCCTCAATAATTTCCTCAGGAACACAAGAAATAGGTTAAAAAAAAAAGTCTCTAGAAAACTAAATACTAACTCCACCGCTACTCTTATGACTGAGAAAAACTTCCCCATCCCACTCCTTCTTCCATGCAGTTTCGTTCTCAGCTGTGCTGTGTGTTAAAAATAACATCTAATTTCTTAACCTTAAACAAACTGAAAAGGGAAGCTCTCTTCCCATCCTCTCTGGCACCGTTAATGTTTAAAGAACCCAGATTTATGTCACACGTATTAAATGTAAAGCTGCATTTAAACAAAACAGTGAGGTTAACACAGAAAAAAAGAAAAAGAAAAAGAGGAGACGTTTAACCATCATTCGCTAGTTGCTCTCTAACCTTTGTCATCAGTTTTTTAAGTCGAAAAATGTCTTGGTCGGTAAAGGTCGGTCGGCCGGTACGTTCTGCGTTTTTCATGAACATTCTAACTGAATCAAGGAACAGCTTTAAATCTGGAAAGAAATCATCAACTTTAACTGATCTGGTGCCTTTTGTTCTTTTTGTCCTTTGTAAAAAGGATTGAATTTTGGTGAGAGGGTAAACACTCTCCACATCCATCTGTGTGTGTCCACTTCCATCACTTTCACTCTCCTGTGTGTTTGTCAAACCGTCCTCTGACTGAGACGAAGAGCTCATTGGATTTGTCTTCTGACACTTTTATAGCTTGCTCAGTATTTGATTTGTTTTCTGGGTTTTTTCCTCTTGGTTGACAATGTGGACGGATCAGCGTCCATCGAAACCTCTTCCTCGTTAAACAACACTGACTCAGCCACTCTTGTCGCAGTGTAACCAGCATTTAAGTCCGCTTTTAAGTCATCTTGTACTTTTTGTTTACTCGCTTCACCTCATTCTCCTGATCGCCATCAGGCGGTTTTCTTCCTGTGAAACCTGCAGGCTTCCCTGCGGTTCGTCCGGTAAAGATGCTCCGCTTTCAGCTCCACCGGGCGCCGGTTCCGCTGCGTTGGCAGCCGGCCGGTTCTCACCCACTCTCTCCGGGCACGAACGAATCACATGCCCTACAGTTCCGCACCAAAAACACTTCATCGTTTCCGATATTGCGTGCACAGTGTAATCAAAGTCATCAACTTTAAACTTGAACACCAAGTTCAATTCTTCGTCACTCTTTTAAAGAATCATTTGAACTTGTCTTCTAAAAGACACAACGTGTTTCAGATGAGGAGACTTACAGCTGATGGGAATCATCTTTATCGGAGACACAAATTTTCCGTGTCTCCCCAGCTCTTTTTCCCAAAGCTCGTTTTTTTAGAAATGGGGGTATATTCGAGATAATGACCTTTTTAACAGGACTTACCAAGGACAAAACTGATGTGTAGGTACCTTGGATCACTACTCCACTCACAAGTAGCTGATTTACTCTGTCCAAACTGTCTAGAAACATCACGACGGCACTATTCATTCTAGAAGCCGACTTAATGCTCTCATATCCAACAACCTCACCTACCGCTAGACTACACTGTTCAACAGAACACCCGCCAGGTGCAGGCAGTTTAATTGCGTGTCGGCGTGTTAGTTTGTTCATATTAAACTGTTCCCCCGCAGCCGTGCTGACCAGCCGCACCGGCAGCCGCCACAGCCTTCACACAACAAACAAACAAATCCCACCGAACACTGTTTCTGTAAACACCTCCACAACACAGTAACACAGAAACAAGAATTTTAGAAAAAAGGAATCGGAAAACTCGTAAGCTTCACCACGCTCTCAGCAGCACTCACCACACCCACTCCCAGCATGCACTCACCACACCCACTCCCAGCATGCACTCACCACACCCACTCCCAGCATGCACTCAGAGAGAGAGAGAGCGAGAGAGAGAGCGAGCGAGACAGACAGACAGACAGACAGACAGAAGGAGGAGTGGGGTATAGAGTGAGGGATGAGAGGCAGAAAAGGGAAGACAGAGCAATGATGGAGCGGCAGGATAGAGAGAGAGAGAGAGAGAGAGAGAGAGCATGGATAAGTGGATGAAAGAAAGAAAATGGATAGATAAATGGATGAAAGGAAGAAAGAAAGAACGGGTAAATGGATGAAAGAAAGAAAGAAAGAAAGAAAGAAAGAACGAGTGCATGAATGGATGAAAGAAAGAAAGAATGGGTGGATGAATGGATGAAAGAGAAATAAAGAAATTAAGGATGGATAAATGGATGAAAGAAAGAAAGAATGGATGAAAGAAAGAAAGAATGGATAAATGGATGAAAGAAAGAAAGAAAGAATGGATAAATGGATGAAAGAAAGAAAGAAAGAAAGAAAGAAAGAAAGAAAGGGTGGATGAATGGATGAAAGAAAGAAAGAATGGATAAATGGATGAAAGAAAGAGAGAAAGAAATAATGGATGAAAGAAAGAAAGAAAGAAAGGGTGGATGAATGGATGAAAGAGAAATAAAGAAATGAAGGATGGGTAAATGGATGAAAGAAAGAAAGAATGGATGAAAGAAAGAAAGAAAGAAAGAATGGATAAATGGATGAAAGAAAGAGAGAAAGAATGGATAAATGGATGAAAGAAAGAAAGAAAGAATGGATAAATGGATGAAAGAGAGACAAGAAAGAAAAAAAAGAAAGAAAGGAAAAAGAGAAGCAATGCTGGACATAAATTAAATATAATTTGGTAAATGATTTGCAGGTAAAAAAGTCTTTGCTTCTCTGTCTAATCTTCTCTTCACTCCCTCACTGGCATTCAGAGAGACTCAGACTGATTCACTCGGTCTGTTTCCAGAGCTTTTAAAGAACCTGGACTAGAATGAAACTGAACCGAGAGTGAGAGAAAGTAACAGTAGAAGCGAGAGATTAGAGTGAAGGAACACGGAGTCTTTAATATTCCTGACTAAATCAGGATTTAATAACAGCTCTCATCATTCCAGTGTGTGCTTTAGCAATACTGTACCTACTCTCACAAAAGGATTCGCTGAATATTTCTTGAATTTTTAACCCTCCTGTTATCCTCAAATTTACTAACATCTTTTATCCTTGGGGTCGGTTTGACCCCAGCAATTTAAACCTCCAGAGTATGATTTTTATTCGTTTAAGTGTCAGGCACTTTATGTTTCTTTGTTGACTACCTAAATGGCCCTTTAAATAAAACATAACTCTCCACTCACTTTGAAAAAGTGAAAAAAACTTTCCATTTTTTGGAAGGTAATGTGTCTGCTGGTGGTTGAGAGACAACAGGAGTGTCAACGCCAAGAGTCTCATTCTCATCAGAGGAGGATGCCTCATAATCAGGGTCCTCCTCAACACTATCCTCTGTCTCAGACACGTTCTCCTCTATGTCATTTTCACTGTCAAAGAACTGTGACAAAACTTAATTGAGGTCATTTTGAATTGAGACAGAGCATAAAGAGAAATGTTTTAGAAGGCTGCTGTGCAAGCTTTTATATGCTTGTTTGCTCCTCCCCTACGTCGGGTGAACTATCAGTGTCCTCGGGAGAATTATGTTTTCCCGTCCCCCACGCCGCGGGACATATCAAAGTTCTCATAGGAATTCTGTTTTCCTTTCCTTCAAGTGCTGTGAAGACAGTGGTTCTGGCAATACTACAGGTATGGTTATGTTAGGTTAGAGCCCTAGAGTAGAGGGAAGTTTTTTGAAGATTATAAGATTGTATATTATAGTGACCTCAGTATCATCCAAAAACAGCCAAAACAAATGTATGTAAAAAAATTTGATATTTCTTATATGTTTTATACACTTATAACAGAACTCTGATGCTACAAAATGTGTACAGGACATTGAAAATATATCATCTTGTTAATTTTGTGTTTACCCAGTTGTCACCATTAAATTAGGAAAAGTCATTGAATAAGAAGCAAAAAATAATAATAATAATAATGCAAATCATGTATTTAGAGACATTAAACATTGAATGGGGTCAATTTGATGCTAGATAAAAAGATAATAGGAGGGTTAAAGGAACCTTGTCTTATAGGGAAACCCTCTGTTGTAGGTTCTATGTTAAAACTTTAAGGGTTTGAGGGACAAAATCCTAAAGAACCATTCGGTCTTCTCGGTTTAGCCTTTCCCCCCCAATGTGTACAGTGTGTACTGTATGAATATTAACTGAATTGAATTGGGAAAGGTGCATTAGGACCCTGGAGCCACCTCACAGCTCCTGAGCTCGTGTTGCTGTGTGTGGAGTTGCACATGTTCTCTCCGTGTTCCTGTGGGTTTCTTCCGGGTTCTCTGGTTTCCTCCCACCTCCCAAAAACATGCCAGTAGGTGTTAACTCTAAATCACCCCTGTGTGTGTGAATGAGTGTGTGAACGAGTGTGTGATGTGTGTCTGTAGTGTCCCATCCCGGGTGTGTCCCTGCCTTGCACCGAGTGTTCCAAGGATAGACTTTGGATCTGGAGGTGAATGAATGGATAGTCCATGGTGAAAAAAGGAACCTGAGAGAGACAAAGAAAAGAGAGATAAATCAGTAAGAGAGAGAGAGAAATGAGAAGTAAAAAGGTAGAGAGAAAGAGTGTCTATGCTTCTTTCTTTCTTTCTGTCTCTTATTTTGTCTGTCTGTCTCTGTTTCTTTCTTTCTTTCTTCTTAATATATGAAAATCTGATGTGCACTACACCGAATCTGCAGTTGTATATTACAATTTCATTATAATATGTTCTATCACATCTGTTCATTTTACTCCAATCAGAGGATCCCGAATGTCCCACATCTCATCTAGATCTTTATTAGCTCTACTTCTGTGTCTCTGTGTCTCAGACTCTTCCAACATCAGCTTTCCTGTAGAGACATTGAGCTTCTGCTTCATCAGCTACACCTGTATTTTCCACATAAACTGAGCTGATAGGTTTGGTTTTTTTTTTTCCCCCTTACCCAGCCTTTTGCAGATTCCTGTTAACGGTACGCTAACTTTTATATAAAACACGTCTGGCTTTACGTGTCTCAGAGAGTCTTCCCGCAGTGGTAGGTCTCGTGCAGTGGGGAGACTGAGAGACTAAGATAGCTGATGGGAATTGGCAATTCAGGGTCTTGAACTTGGACTTGAACTCAGCATTTTACAATCATCAGCTCAGGACATTAACCACACAGCCACTCTGGAGTGGAAAAACAAAAACATAACCCTGTCACCCTGGATGAAATAGTTCTAGTAACATTCGGATCCTTTTAGGATGCTAGAACAAAAAAACGAAAAAAACAAGCAAACAGGAAAAAAAAAAGAAAAGAGACTTTGCGTCATGAGGTGTTTTTGTATTCCCATATTGCCAGAAAAACAGTATTATGCATTAAAAATGAGCTCAATGATACTTTTATTTAATGTGTATTAAAGTAAAAAACAGAGGATAAAAAAAAATATTAAGAAACAAGAAAAATGAACATTTTATTCTTCAAATTATTATTATTATTAATTTTTTTTTTTTTTTTTGCATGAATGGCACTTTTATTTCTAAGTAAATAAATATACAATAAACAGTTTTTTTTTACACCATTTGTTTTTCCATATTGCTAGCAAGACAATAGTGCTTGCATTAGGGGAAAAAAAAAAAACCCTCAATTATACCTTTATTTATTTTTTTTATTTTTTTTCGGAGGGGGGGGGCATGGAGGGCAAAGAAAAAAAGAAAAAAATCCAACATTAAAAATAAAAATAAATAAATAATAAATAAAAAACCAACCCGAGTTCAGTGATACTTTTATTTAATGTGTATGACAAAAAGCTCCATTAAAAAAAAAAAAAAAAAGAAAAACATTTGTACAAAAAAAGTACAAGTTTCTAAAATCTAATCCATTGCTGCCAACCACAATTACCCATTTCCAAACACAAATTAAAAAGAGCAGTTGTTCTCAGAGTTACACCCATCAGACGTGTGGATTCCAGACACGTGTGCTTGGCGTGTGCAAGCCTTGTGAAGGTCAGACTAGCTCTGAGCAAAATGAGGAGTGCATGTGATGAGAACAGAGAGAGAATGGGAGAAAGAAAGCTGACCGAAGATGAAGTGTTTATCAGACCGACCCTCAGAGTAGGCGCAGGGACGAGAAAGAGGAGGCCATAATGGATCAGCGCTGTTTAAGGCTCTTTTGAGTTGTTGCCCTTTTTTCTTCGTCAATGGCCGACAAACCGGGGGGAAAAATAAGAAAGAAAAGAGGCCCTGCCTGCACAGCATTACATTTACGATCAATTACGCTACTTTTGTGCTGGAGCTATGAGGCTAATGTCGTCTTTGTAGAATTAAATCAAAATAAATACCTTATGTATTTAACAAATCAGCATAGCTACCTCTGATATACAAACCTGTCTTTCAGATTCTCATGATTCACCTGTTTTTATGTCCGCCATTTTGTCCATTTTGTTGCTACTTAACAACTCGACATGGTTTGGGATGAGTGTGTGGGGATTTTAGAGCTATAAGTTTTCCTACATGTTTGCTACATTAGAAACTAAGCTCCAGTGCAAAACTACAGAGGAACATCAGATACCGAACATGTCTTGGCTGAATTTGGGGTAAGCTAGACATTCGATAGACGTAACTGTAACGTATCTTTGGCCAAAACGTTGCTTTAACGAGAATAGTGAAGGCGAAAAGCATCCAACCAGCTGCAAAAAACATTGCTAGGATCATCGCTGTCCGAGGAAAAACACGCATCTCCACTTCATTTTTTATACATATACTATTTAACCAATGGAAAGCTGATAAATCACACTATTTATTAAACTAACATGTCTATTGGCTCCCAGAAGTGTCCATCAAGACTATGTATCTCTCCTCCCCCATGTTCTGTGAGGAAAAAAAGCAAAACTGTTCCTGCCAACTGTGTGGATTTCTACACGATACTTGTATACAGTAAACTGGGTATTGACACGGATTATTAAAACGATTAAACTTCATTTGCGGAATGATATTTTCTGTTTTTATAGGCTGCATGATCTGGATGGGAAAAAACTTTTGTTATATGCTATGGCTATTTTTCTGAGAAATGCTCTGGATGTTTGAAATCAAGTTTAGCTTTTAATGCATTTGGAGACCACTCTGTTAAAAATGTCTTGCGTTCCAGCTCGAAGCAGCCATGAATGTGGTCATTTATTCACACAGTAGAATTGCTTTCCTTTATCTATTGGTGATTAGAACAAATGGAGGCATCCAATCCATGCTCCCAAGTGCAGCCATTATACAGCAGGATCTGTTTCAGGGACAGATGTTAATCATCTGCATTTCTGGTGAAAAGAGCTTTACATTGGCAGCTATAAGAAAGTAATTGGTAATATAATAACAATTGTACAAGACCAATGTTGATCTGCCTTTGTAAAAAATGATCATCATTGCAACAGACCATGAAATATTTAAACAGGCTCTCTCTCTCTCTCTCTTTGGTTTCTTGCTTGTTCTCTTTTCAATACTGTATTACTGTTGCATGAAATAAAGTATAAGGAGATGGAACAAGACCAAATACCACAGCAAAATGAAACTGATTCACCACTCAAATGCTGGTGTCAGAATCCCAGAGTCCCTCTGCTGATCTACAGACTCGGTGCAACTAGTTCCCATTTTACAAGGTGATGAGTGTGACGACTTGACAGTAAAAGTTGAAACTTTGGAAGCTGATCTGTTTGAACAGAGTGTACAGATGATGAGGTAACTAAATGCTAAAGCGCTGCTGCATCTCCGTCTTTAGATAAAGATGAAGCGAGGGCTAAATTCCAGTGTCACCACTATCAGCAGGTAGACGAACGGCATTGTGGGTAATGTAGGAAACCGTTAACTGAAGACCAATGTGTTGATGAAAGAAGATTCCACTCTGGCCTTTATGTAAACTGCTTTGCCAGTAAACAGGTTAAACCTGAAAATGTGTGTGTGTGAGAATGTGCAAGTGTATGAATGATTCATTAGTAGTGTTTAAACAACTGCTTATCCTAATCCTAACCCTAAGGTCACGGTTGGGGTCATGGGGTCACTATAGGTTGAACCTCAAAGAAACTTTAGGTTGTAGCTAATGTATGACCTACTGCCAGGGTATACTGTATGTGGGGCTAAAGGAGCTTAAGGACAGAGACCTGAGAACACATGGACTTGGGGAATATATATAGCACTGGGAGTACAAAACTCTTGGAGGTTTGGGCCCTGGGAATATAGGAGCCTGGCAATGAAAACCTTAGGTAATATAGGGCTCTGAGAACATAGGAGTCTAGAAATATATGACCTTGGACCCTGGGAACCTAGTGCTTTGGCAATATAGGGCCCATGGAACATATTGTCCAAGCCCTAGGAACATGGGACATTGGGAAAATTAGTATTAGGAACAAAAACTCCTGTAACCCAAGCAACATGGAAAATGGGACAATGGAAGGATTGGATGTCGAGAACAAGGATCGGTGGGGACTATAGTACTCTGAGAAGATAGGGCACCAGGGAATGTAGCATCCTGCAAATGTGGAACCCTGGGAATATAAGGACTTGGGAAATAAGACCCTGGCAATATATGAACTTGGTAATATAGGAGCCTGGCAAAAGATGACCCTGGGACCATAGCACCCTGGGAATATAGAACCATCAGAATATAGGGCCCTGGCAACATAGTATCTTGGGGATATGAACATAGAGCCTGGGTATATAGGGCATTGAGAACATAAGAACCTGGCATTACATTTACGGCATTTGGCAGACACCCTTATCCAGAGTAACTTACGTTTATCTCATTTATATAACTGAGCAGTTAACGGCACCACTTTCCCACTGGCAACATCCTGGGATATAGCACCTGGGGACTGTAGTACTATAGTGGGTAAAATAAGACCCTAGGAATAAAGGACCCTGGCAACATATGATCCTGGTACTATAGGCAAGGCAAGGCAAGTTTATTTATATAGCACATTTCATACACAATGGTAATTCAAAGTGCTTTACATAAAAGAAAGTAAAATAATCATAAAAACAATAATCATAAAAAAACAAGGAAATTTAAAACTTTAAAAATGATTTTAAAATTGATTTTAAATGAATTTAAGACAGTTTAAAAATAGAGAGTGCAATACAAAAAATACAGTGCAATCAGTTCGGACATCGCACAGTGCTCATTCAATAAATGCACAGCTAAACAGATGAGTTTTGAGTCTAGATTTAAAAGTGGCTAATGTTTTAGCACGTCTGATCTCCTCTGGGAGCTGATTCCAACTGCGGGCGGCATAATAACTAAAAGCAGATTCCCCTTGTTTTGTGTAAACCCTCGGTATTTCTAACTGACTCGATCCTAATGATCTGAGTGGTCTGTTAGGTTTATATTCAGTGAGCATGTCTGCAATGTATTTCGGTCCTAAGTCATTAAGTGATTTATAAACAAATAAAAGTACTTTAAAATCAATCCTAAATGTAACAGGAAGCCAGTGTAAGGACCTAAGGACTGGTGTGTACCAAGAGAACTTATGGCCCTGGAAACATACAGTAGTACCTTGGGAATGTACAGTGAAAGTGACATGTGACGGCCAATGTATGGTAACCCGTACTCAGAATTTGTCCTCTGCATTTAACCAATCCCAGTTAGTGCACACACATTAGGAGCTGTGAGTAATGAACACACACACACACTACAAACCGTGAACATGCAGCAGTGGGCAGCCATTTTTGCTCCAGCGCCCAGGAAGCAATTGAGGGTTAAGGGCCTTGCTGAAGTGCCCAACACTGGTAGCTTGGCAGTGCTGGGATTTGAACTCATGACCTTTCGATCAGTAGCCCAACGTCTTAGTAGGAGATATAGGTCCCTGGAAACTTGGGCATTCTCTTTAGAAACTTGTATTTGATCCCTTCAAACCTGGAAAGCACTACCTTGTTGGTGCATTAGCTAGGTTAGCTAGCTAGTTAGCTGGTTGATGTCTCTGGAAGCTTGTTTAGGTACTAATCTAGTAACTTGTTATCATTTTTAATAGAGTCATTGTTATTATTTCTTTACAACTTTGGAAGTAAATCTAGCAATTGTCTGATTATAAACCTCCAGCAACTCAAGCTGTTTACTCAGGCATCAAGTTACTCAGTATATCATAGCTTTCAGATTCTGGTTATCAGGCTCCTTTCTCTTTCTTCTCTCTCCCTTTTCCTCTAATATGGCACCATATTAATTTTTGCTTTCACTTCCTCAGTCTCTCTGTCTCTCTCTCTCTCTGCTTAACTGCCGTCTGTGTGTCTCAACATGGCTAACCCTGTGAAGCAGAACCGGCATCATTATAATTGGGCCTGGCATAACAGGTCACAATTATCAACGCTGGCTTATTCAGCTTTTAATTGCCTCATTTAATTTGTTCGCATTTGGCGTGGAGTAACAGCAACCTGCTGCAGTTGAAACCGATTAGCTCCAAGGACGTGTTACGCGAGACAGGGCTTATCAACACGTCGCCCTCCTCTCCTCCACCACAATTCTTCTATCAGCGCCAGCCTGTAATGAATGGACAAACTAAGAAAGGGAGCTATGTTCAACGTCAGCCGTGTGCTGAATGTGTGCTGCCTTTCGGTCCTATGGGATCACCGCTGTCTCCTTGGCAAGCCTGGATGTACAGAAATCACTCTGTTTTCTTATGTATAGTGATACAGCGGTGGTTAAACGTTGTTTGTTTTTAAAATTCATGTGTTCTATGTGGAGGTTTCAACGACGTAGTCATAGTTCACGGAGACGAAAATTAGTCAAATATGGCAGGCAATCCAACGGCGTGTGTGTTTTTGCGCGTGGATGTGTGTGGGTCACTTGTTGCGTCCTCGTTTTGAGAGCAGGACTCATTAATTGTGATGATGTCGCGGCCAGTTCATGGCCGTCGGCCAGCGAGCGAGAGAAGCAGAGAGAGGCGCTCGTTTATCCATTTATTCATCAGCTTATTTAATGGGGGAATTAAAATGCTTTATAGTTGTGCTCTGAGACCAGCACAACAAAGTGCTTATTACTTTCACCTTACATACAAGGAGAGAGATAATACTCTGTTATACAAATAAAGGCCCTCAGATTCGGTCTCTCTTTAGCAGCTGGAAAACATAATCAGCATTTTGTTTTAGATCACGTCTCGAATCTGATTGGTTAGAAGGCGTTGATTAATTTTCAGCAGCCTTGACAGTAGATTTTATGACATCTTATCAAAGTTTTTATTAATACACTTGTTGAGGTAAATTATTGTTTCTATAGTAAGAACTCATTCCCTGGGACCCGTTTTGTGTATAATCTGCATGAATGGATACAGAAAAAAAAGTACATAATCATTGAGGCAAATCATTTGATAGCATTTCCTGTAAGGAGATGTTTATTTACCATTTATGGAATGAGTCTCCGGTGTCAACACTTTGTAACAATCAGAGGTAAAGCTGTAACATTAAAGGGGTAATGTTTTCCTTTTCCTTTAGTGTGTAATGTATCTGCCTGTGCATGTATAAGATCTGCAAAGGGCAGTGGTAGCTCAGTGGTTAAGATGTTGGACTACTGATCGGAAGGTCATAAGTTCCAAACCTGGCACTGCCACTTCTAGGCCCTGCTCAGTTGTATAAATGAGATCGATGTAAGTTGCTCTGGATAAGGGTGTCGGCCAAAGGCTGTAAATGTAAATGCAAGGTTACAAAGCTCATAGTCTCCCATAAAATTTAAATTAATACATTTTTAAAACTGTCGTCACTTCAGGACATAGATTTTCACAGTGAACCGTTGTAACATCGTGTCTGAAAGGTAAGAGAGTTACAAAACTCTCAAAACTCTACAAAACTTGCCACTGTGAAACATCCTGCTCAAGTCGCGCTTGCAAAGTTGGTTCCAATTGACCTGCTCGATCATCCGCATTTTCAGAATCTGACTCGGGCTCGAACTGAAACGGTAAAACCGACGACATTATTAACTCTGCTTATAATTGCTTTAGAAGCCTTGGAAGCTGAACCTCATCATTATGTTGTAATGGCTCACCATTACTAAGGGCCATTATGGTTTTTGGCCAATCACAACGCAGTAGGTCAGATGGCCAATCAGAGCACTCTGGGCTTTTCGGAAGGAGGGGCTTTGGAGAAACCGGAACTCAGTCAGAGCGTCTCAGACAGACTGGGAATAGAGGTACTGCAGTAATGTACAGTGTGTGAAAGATAACGCGTTTTCTGAACGTTAAAGCACGTTAACCTATTCTATTACCCCCAATAAACAAAAACTTTTAAAATCGTCATATGACCCCTTTAAGTTTAACGGAGGGCGTTGGTGTTTCTCTGCAAATTGAGTTTGACAATTGTTTTCAGCATGGATAAAAAAAAAAAAAGTATAATGTGTCATTCTTTAATAAGCAAAAACTGTAATAGTTGATCAATTGCTGTGCTATAAATAAGAATAAAACACTTCAGGATGCGACATTATAGGAAAATAATCAACTTCAGGGTGGTAACAGTACAGCAGTGTTACTCCACTTCACCGTGTAGTTGATTATTTTCCTAGGACAGCACTCCCTGTCGTGATCCTTCCTTAAAACCTGACAAAGTGGTGTTATCATACTGTAGCTTTTATGTTCAAGTATACCGTATACTGTATTACATTTTTTTTTTGAATGAGGATGGTGGTGAGGACTGATACGGAACCTAATGCTGAGAAAGAAAAGGATCTGACTTCAAGATGGCTGCCTCTGTTACTCTAAGCTACAGTATGTGACGTCTTTTGGTCAGTTTTTTATAGAATACAGTGTGTCACAACGTGTCCGAAACCACATATACAGTACAAATCTCAACATGGGCTGAGCTGAACAGTTTGCACAATGCTAAACCGGTGGCTCTGAGTTTCCTTTAGTCACTAGCAACATTAGCTTTGTGACTTCAGTGTAAAACTAAAGAAAACTTCAGACACATGTCAAGTCATTGGGATAATTCTGTAATTTTAAGATATTGAGCCAAAGTTTTGACCCTCAGTATGGTCAAAGGATCATTTTTTTAAACTTTAAGCAATATTTCGGTGTAAGACGTGGAACAGATAGAACCTTATAATTTTCCATGGTCGTGATGTATTCACTGATTTTGTGTAAGTTGTGCACTTTCCTTCATCCATCGTATCATGTCGAGTCTTCGGTCTCAGTGCCGTATTAACGTGATGGTGAACACCAGTGTGGTGCTTTTGTGGATTGGAGCCTGCGCATCTCTTTTGGTGCGCTTCCTTGTTGAGCCACGGCCCCTTAACGATGCCTGAGTGGGCACAAAGCAGGCAGAGAGATGAGAGCTAGAGCCTGTAGGAGATTTCAGCCCCAAGGAGATATTCACAAAGGAGCCATGCTGGAGTGAATAATTGATGGAGGAGAGCCGGGTCCGGGATGCCGTGTTAGATGTAGCTGGGTGAAGATGGCAGATGGAGGGAAACTGGGCCGAGATCAGAATCATTAACACGAAGCGGCACGACAGCCGGGATTCCTCCCTCTCGCTTTAGCACTGGACATTTCCAGGGGAGAACACACTCACTGTTTGATTTCTCATTCTCTCTTTCTCTCATTCTGTCTCTACCTCTCTCACCCTCTGTGAACTGATCCCCCCCCCCCCCCCGTCTCTCTCTCTTCCACACATTTGATCTCTCTTGTTATTCTTTCTCCTTCTCTTTCTCCTGACTCGCCACTCCATCTAATCATCACATCTCTCTCGCACTCTCAGCATCTCTTTCCTTCCCATACATGCTTCAATTCTGTTGTTCTTTTGAATTCTTTCTTCTCCATCCATTGCCCTCCACTTCTGTCACTTTTTTTTTTTTTTTTTTAAAAAGATGGTACGCCTACTATTTGTATCTGTATTTGTATCTGTTTCAGAAAATGACCTGTTCATTCACAATAATGTATTCATAACAGGTCATTCAGAATCTGGAATCATGAATGAATATATTTGCTAGTATCAGGCCACGTGCTTCGTGCTGGTGCGAATTTATGATGAGCCGCCCTCCATGAGACACAGCTTAGCACTGAATCCTGTTTTAATCCAGTCGTGTCTCGGGAGAATTATGCGTGCGCTGTCATGCGCACGCTTTTGTGCACTTTTCCGACCCTCATCGATCCGCGGTTTGTCTCCCGTATGGACCGGCACTGAGCATCGATCTCCTTTATTATCATCCGCAAATCCCTGCAGTCGTCGAGAAGTCACAGGTCGGAGTCTAAAGGTCAAAGGTCACTCTCTTGCTTTGCTCCCAAAAGGCTTTCTTCTCTTTCACCACCGTCCCTGTAGTTCTGCTCGTTTTGTTCTGCTCCCCGGCTTTCCGTTTTTAGCGCCGTGCCTCTTGTCTTGCCTCTCAAGCTCTCGTCGTCCCCATTTGCATTCGGCGCTCCCCGGCGTGCCGCTGTGCCATCGCTGCTTTGAACGAGCTCCCAGACGCACTTATTTCTGCGCACTGGTTCGTTTGGGAAGCTTAGTTAATTAGTGTGTGCACGCACGCCACTTGTTTTAGTGTGTAATGGAATCTCCAGGCGCCGAGCGCTGGGAGTCACGCGTCACGCCACGCCATGCCGTCTTCATTCCTCCTCTTTTCTCCTTCTTCATCCTCAAAGCTGGCCTCATTCTACCATGAGACACGCAGCTCTGGTGCTCTTGCCTCAAGGCACCGACGTCTTTAAGATGCTCGGGGTGTCTTGCTTTGAAATTGCGAAGCAGGACTGTGATTTATGCTGAAATTTTGAATAAAAGCTGTGCATTTGATAGTAATGATCAAAGTGCTCAGATCGTAGCTCTTCTGAAGGGTTTTGTCAGGAGCAGATCTGTATTATTATTATTTTTTTTTATTGTTTCCATTGAAAAATGTGTGCCTTGGAGATGTTTTTATAGTGGCTGGGTGCAAAATATGCTTAAACTACAGATGGCACGATACCACTCTCTCTTTTCTGATACTGATACCGATACTGAAACCTTGATTATCATCTGATATTGAAACCCAGCCAGTACTTTTATCTTTAAAAAAACTATCAATCTTTAAATTTAGGTTTTTAACTGAAAAACTTCACTTACAAAATTAAAAAAAAAAAAAAAATAGAAAAGAAAAAAAAAAAGCTAAAAACATGACTACACAAATGTGACTTACATTGCAAATAAAAATAAACATAATAAAGCATAAATACCATAAAATCGAACTCCTAAAAAGTATACAATCGGGTCTTTTTATGTGTGAACACGTCTAGTCACAAAGTAATTATTTTCAATCATTGCGGTGCCTGTGATTGAAAATGGAAATGCAAACCACATCTGATTCACCTCATCAAAGAGCACGGAAATTGCCTCATTACACCAATCTGACGAATTGGAGGAGCAAAACCACTAAACAGCGTAGTATAGTGACTAAAGAGCTCTTCATCCCACAGGTTAGGGCCACCCATAAAGGTGAGTGTGGTATGTTATTACCTTGATTACCTGCTGCAAACGGCAGATCAATAGGTCCCGAATGGCTCCCTCATTGATCAGTGGGCACGGCACGGCTAATTTATGCCCGTTCTCAGCCTGTTCGTCCTGGCCAGAGCACCGGGGCGTGAAATTCAAATTATTATTGCAGCCAGCCAATTCCATTAGGAGCGGGAAGGATGCACAGCGCTGGGTGATATTGGCTCCGTTCCTGGTGAGGGGTGAACGCTTGCCCTTTGCAGCCCACACAGCAGGAGTTATTACCCCGGTTTATCACCGTTCGCCCTGCCTCCTTCATCCCGCTGCCGTTGTCATGCCAGATAGAGTGGCTGCGCTAAGCATCAGTGCCCCTAGAGGTCAGGCAATAAGAAGCAGAAGACCCAAACGTCAAGCTGTTCAGAAATGGGCATCTTTATTGTTTCCGGTTTGGACAGTGTGTTGTTTTAAGAGTTTTATTATCATCCATGTAATGCAATTTTCACACATAATTTGTAACAAATATAAGAAAAGAGATGTCGCTGGATTTAATATGATTAATGATGGTTGGATGTATGGATTTTTTTTTTTTTTTTTAAATCCTCACGGGGAAATTTATTTGGGTGCTATGAATATTTACGTATGTAGATGTTAATGGATTACTCCTATTTAGCCATTTACTACAAAAAATAAATAAATAAAAAAATTCCTTAACCTGTTATTCAAGGCAACATGGAAATCACAACGCATTTTTGTATTACATCATCGTCTATTTCCAAGTCAAAGAGAATAATTAGATTTTGTGTGGCTAGATTTTTTTTTTAACCATTTTAAATAAAATGAAACACATCCAGTCCAGACCCCAGTCACTTCAGGTTTAAATCTGGATACAGATGCAGATATTTTTAGCACCAAACAGATACATACTCACTGGACACCTGACAAGAATCGTATGTGTAATTTCAACACTGGCATCAGATTTTAAACAGATTACACTTCGGTTTAAAATTGGTGATAAACAGAGAGAGATGCTTTGTGAAATGGGAGATTGAGTAGACATTAAAACCAAGCTGTGCAGGACAAATTAAGTGCCGGTTGTTGAGCTGAGAGAGTAATTTACTTCCTTGGCCTTGGATCAGAATTAATTAAGATTGCATGGCCAGAGACGTGGAGAACACAAAGTGGACTGATTTAACCAAGGTTGGTGCAAGCTAATGGAGAATCAATAGGAACTGTAGAGGATGGCTGCTTTCTACTCCACCTCCTCTCTCTCTCTCTCTCTCTCCCTATTTCTCTTTGTGTTTCTTCTTGTAAACCTTGACCTCAGTGAGGTTCCACTGTGGCGATCTTCAGTCTGATGGGTGTCTGGCAGCGATAACTTTGAATGGAAATACTGGCATGCCAAATGGTTTTAGCACAAATAATCTAAATATCTCTTCTCTCTCTACTCCCAAATGCACAGCTTTCGATTTTTGACAGCACCTCATCACCTCAGAGTGTTATAAAATGCTCCATGGTGGATTGTCAGACTACGGTATGAATCTTCTACGCTCTATTTGTTTCCTCATCAAGGCTTCGTCAATGAATGTCACCTTCAGTCGCAGTCTCAACTATGGCATTGTTGTTAATTCATATACATTAAGTGCGCTATCCTGGTTAGAGTCATGATCCAGAGCCTATCCCGGGTAATTTAGTAATTTAGAGTCGCCAATCTAATTACCTGGAGGTGGGAGGAAACCGGAGAACCTGGGGGAACCTGTGAACGTGTGAAACCACATGACGGTAGCCCGAGCTCAGGATCGAATCGGGGACTCTGAAGCTGTTAGGCACAACACTACCCCCTGTTCTGCCATGCTGCCTCTACGCCATCATGATCAAACAAATTCTAACAATCATGAGGGTTTTATATACAAATAAATACACCAGAAATGGTACAGCCGTAAACTCCACCTGCTTGCCTTAACTGAAACCATTTGCAACCTTTTATACAACTTTGCTTTGTGTTAGCAGACAAATTTGCAGTCATGAGATCACACTGGATAGGCAGAATGTGATGATTGGCTTGAAGGTTATCTACGTCTGTGGTTTTATTACACATACATCAATTGTTCCGTTGATGGGGTTATATTGACTTTTTTATAGCCTTAGTTGACAATAGGCCTCAGTTTGTGCTGTTCAGCTGCAGTCTGCAGATTTCTTGGTCAGTGTTTGATATGTTTGGTATTTCTTGGTCAGTGTTTGATATGTTTGGTATTTCTTGGTCAGTGTTTGATATGTTTGGTATTTCTGGGTCAGTGTTTGGTACAGAAAATCGAGAAGTTTCTGGCCAGTCGAAGCAGCTCAAAACTATGTTTAACGCTTCCAGTTTGGTCATTTGCCAGTTCCCACCCACTATCCAGCTCCCTCCTATAACTCGACAGCTATGCACCAGGGAGGGTACAGGCTAGCATGTGCTTCCTCTAAGGCACATGAAGCCAGCCACTACATCTTTCAAGCTGCTGCTCATGCTACGTCAGCTGCACACTCAGGTTATTTTGTATACATGAGCTCACGGAGGCTAGTCTTGTTCTGATTGACAAGGGAGAGAGAATATCCTATCCCTCCCACCCACAGAGCACAGCCAGGTTTGCCCTCTTGGATTCCCAGCCATGTATGGCTGTGGCATCATCTGTATTCAGACTCACAATCTTCCCAATGATACCACTTGGGAGCCATTTAAAACCATGCTCCAGGGGAAGTCTACCTGCCTAGATTAAAGAGTTTGTCAGGGGTTCTTTGGATGATTAATGGTTATAGGTTTCTTTAAAAAAAGGAAACCCCTTTGTTGTAGGATTCCACTTAGACACTTTAAGAATTTCCCTAGAGAAGTAAGCTGAATCACACCTAATATAAAAACCCATTTGACTGATTTTCTGTGTTATCCTTTGTTTTGTGTTTAGACATCAAAAATAATGACAATTTTTGTAATCTACACCATCATAAAACACATGGGCTATGATGTAATACAGAATATTACTAGGGGTTAAAGAGATGACTGCACTTACCTACACAATATGTCATATCTACCTAAATGTGTCTCCGGAAGTCAGTTGAGTGATCATTATATTCAAATCTGTTTCAAATGTGACTTGGGTGCACTTGCAATTTTATTTGGATAATTTCTATCCATATATTATTTTGATGCTCAGGATGGATATAAAGAACAGGTTTAAACTGCATCTCATTCTAGTGTTATTCTAGCACTCATCAGTGTTTTTCTTTCTTGCACATCTTATCTGCTCACTCATTCATCATCATGACAGCAGATCCAATGCACAGATGATGGAATATTAACTTCAGCCTGAGTCAGTATACACTATGATCTATGGTGTGGCCCGGTGTGGCCTCTGTATCTGTTGGTCTCCCTGAAAGAGATGTGGCCTCGGGATCTGACACTCCTAGTGAAGAAGTCGTTGCTTTGCGCCTGTCAGTCACACTGAAGGAGGTGTGGCCTCTGTAACTTTCAGTTCCAGTAAAGGAGGCATCGCTTCTGTGCCTGTCAGTCCCAGTGAGGGAGGTGTGGCCTCTGTGTCTGTCAGATGCAGTGAAGGAGGTCTGGTCTTTGTACCATTCAATCCCAGTAAAGAAGGTGTAACCTCAGTACCTGTCAGTCCCAGTAAATGAAGTGTGGTCTCTGTAGTTGTAGGACCAAGTTAAGGAGTTGTGGCCTCAACACTTGCTAGTGAATGTGTCACTTCTGTACCATCCAGTGCCATTAAAGTAGTTGTAGCCTCAGTACCTGTTAGTCCTAGTAAATGAGGTGTGGCCTTTGTACCTTTCAGTGCTAGTAAAGTGGGTGTGGCCTCTCTACCTTTTAGTGCCACTAAAGTAGGCATGTTCTCTGTACCATCCAGTGCCAGTAAAGGAGACATGCTCTCTGTGCCTGTCAGACCCAGTAAAGAAGGCATGGCCCCTCTACCTTTCAGTGCCACTAAAGTAGGCTTGACCTCTGAACCTTCCATTGCCAGTAAAGGAGGCATGGTCTCTATGCCTGTGAGACCCAGTAAAGAAGGCATGGCCCCTCTACCTTTCAGTGCCACTTACTGTACCTTCCAGTGCCAGCAAAAGAGTTGTGGCCCATGTGCTGTCAGACCCAGTGATGAAGGCATGTTCTCTATACTTTCCAGTGCCTATACAGTACGCATTACCACTGTACCTTTCAATTCCAGGACATGAGGCATGGCATCTTTTTCGTGTTGGAAACTGTGAAGCAGGTGTGACCTCTGTGCATTTCAGACCCAGTGAAGAAGGTGTGGCCCGTGTGTCTATCTAAAAAAAAAATCAAACTGATGCATAATACTGAATCACACTGTATTTCATCAGTACATCAGTACATAATGTCATATTGAATCAGTGCTGCTTTTATGTTGAACTAATACTCAAGATGTTTTCTATCACGATTTGTCCCCATGTCCAAGTGTGTGTTGGAAAGTCCAGATGTGTTAAACGCCAAAGCTGTCTCCCTGTAGACCTGAGCAGCGAGATTACATTTAGCCATCACTGCCAAGTCAAATACGCAACATGTCCGTGCGTTGAGCGAGGGCCGCGTTGGGGTTAGCATCGCAGCCTCTGTGCCAGGATTAGGGATGACTGCTTTACAAAATGACTGATTGCTTTGACTAAAAAAAAAAAAAAAACGGGGAAAAAAAAAAAAAAAAACGGTGGTGAGCTGAAATTGCAGGTGTGCATGAATGTCATAGCAGGGGCACAGTGTGTACTGGAGTCTACACCCACTGAAAACACACCTATGATAGAACAAACTCTGAGATTGTTTTTGTTGGAACAGAAATTGAGCAGTGTTTGCAGAGCAACGTAAAGGATGGGCTTCAGGTGGGATCTAACATGTTTTTCCTTCTCTCTCTTTCTCTGTGTTTTGCAGGTAAGACGCTGACCTTCTCTGTGCAGTCTCAGGGCTGTCCGCTGAAGCAACACGGAGATATCTGTGTGATCCCACACACTCAAACACACACACACACACACACACACACACACTCTGGATTTAATGAGCCACTGTTTGGCAGTATCAGATGCTGTATGTGTGTGTGTGAGTGTCTTTTCGGATCAGTTGCAAGTGTGTACTGTTACTCTGGGTGCCTAGAGACAGACTCAAATACTTCATTTTGTGTGTGTGCATGTATGTGTGTGTGTGTGTGCATCAGCTGTAAGTGCTTACTGTTACTCTGTGTGCCTAGAGACATACTAAAAGATTTCAGTGTGTGTGTGTGTGTGTGTGTGTGTGTGTGTGTGTGTGTGTGTGTATGTGTTGTAAACTTATCTGGGTGCAAAAGTCACCTGAATCAGCAGCACATTTGTGTTTGTTATACATGTCAATATTAAGAAACACCAATAGTGGAAAATATATTCCTAGAAACGAGGGTTAGGATTATAATTAAGGTTAAGGTAAGGGCTAGGATTTTTATTAGCACTGATCACATTTGTATCGTTCTGTTGCTTTCCATTTTAATAAACATCGTAGGTGAAGTTCCTGCAAAAGTATATAAATAAATGAATGAATAGACTACCGTGCAAAAGTTTTGGATCAGTGATATCTGTAATATAGACTCCATTTTGTTTCATGTAAGCCAATGACATGGTTGTCGTATGATCCGAGTGTTATGCAGTTAGGATTCAAATCATTTGTAAAAGCAGGGAAACATCAGGGACATATTCAGAGTCGGCGATTTTCAAAACGTCGATATTTATGTGGGGAAAGTTCCTGGTATTCAGAGTTGGCTTATGCACCTTTTTTTTTTTTAAGACAATTCCCTGGGTTCAGATTAGTAAAAGCGCCAGCATACAGTTCGTTTCCCAGAAGTTGCATTTTTATTTATTTATTTATTTAATTTATTTTTTTTGTCCAAGACAAGGTCAATCAATAGTGTCTAGACCACTGCCTTTAAATACAAGTACTTCAAACCTGAAAAAAATCAGGGATGGAAAATGTAACTTAAAATAGAGGATAGAATCTTTGTGCAATAAAAAAGATTTATACAATAATATATGATTGAGTAGATGACCAGCATTAAAATAAACCTCCTACCAGTCTAATATATTGCCAGTGCTGTATATTGCTGCATGAATAGTTCCAGTTATAATCATCACATTAATTACTGTTTATTTAAACAATATGGCTTCCACCGTCTTTATTCAGCAGTGTATAAAATAGCGTTTGATCCAGTACATCCTACTATTTTGCATTTTTTTTATATAGTGTGCCATTGTATGCACAATTTAAGAAAGCAACACAATATTAAATCAAGGTCATGAAATGAAATCATTTGTGTGATGGGACACCACTATTAATGCAAGAATAGTATCATATTTATGCATTTAATATTGGCCTCGAATAGTGTTTTTGAATGGATTTGGAGCCAAAATCTAAATTTCAGTGTGAAATATTGTGGCTGCATTAAACTGTCAGACAGGGACACTGGATTTAAAACTCAAGCTAATATTGCGCAAGAAAATTGGGCTTAGGTCCAAGGTAAGAAATGCGCGCAACTGAGGCACGCCTTTGTTTTAGGCGACCTCCAAGCCACGCGTATAACTCTCAGATAACTTCTAAATAAAGCCGAAGTCTGTAGTTAAGTCTGACTCAACTCTGAAAACAGCAAAGGACGCAGAAATTTCAGTGAAGCTAGTAAGTAAGTGAAAGTATAGAATGAATAATAATAATAATAAAAAAAAAACAATACAGTAAAAGAATTAGAGATTACAGTTTGGGTTTTGGGTTAGTATCAGTGTTAGAGTCAGAGGTTAGGGTCAGGGGTTAAGGTTTGGGGTTAAGTTCAGGGGTTAAGGTTAGGTGAAGCATTATTTAGTTCTTAATATACATAAGTTAATAAATTAAAATACCTCAGATTATAAGACTCTGTGTGTGTGTGTGTGTGTGTGTATGTGTGTGTGTGTGTGTTTAATCCACATCACAGCTGATAGGGAAAGACAGACAAAAAAAGACTGTGGCTGTTTAAATTCGAGTGGAATGATTGTAATTTGACTTTACTGTGTAACCAAGCTAGTTAAAAGTGTGTGTGTGTGTGTGTGTGTGTGTGTGTGTGTGTGTGTGTGTGTGTGTGTGTGTGTGTGTGTGTTTGCATCTCTCTGCTACAGGGTGTGTGTTGGCTTAATCTTTGGCTTCCATCCAGTACAATCTGTGAGAGAATGCGAGACTGTTAGAGCACTGAAACACGTTTAAACACACACACACACACACACACACACACACACACACACACACACATAGCAAAGCCCTCAGGCACCCACTACAAATGCAGGGATGCTCAAAAATGATGTCCAGCCTCATCATTCAGCATTACATTGCTATTGTTTCACTTTACAGAATCATGAATCATTCATGCTTTGACTCATTCTCCACAAATGATGTTTTTTTATTTATTTATTTATTTATTTTATGATGAACGAAATATGGGATAACTAAAAACTGGCTTAAGACCGATTCACAACAGCTGTAAACAAATCAGTAAATAAAGGTGGTCCTTAAAGCAGTAGTTTAATGAATTTTTCCCCTTACTTGTGCTTAAGTGTTGTCGATCAATCAGATTTTTCCTTGTTTCCTTTTCAAGGTGGTGCTGGTTACACGTGAGGACTAAACGATCCTTTTATTATTATATATTTTGTCGGGACAAACATCTAAGAAGAGCATCGTCATCTCCGTCCTTGCTCGTCGCTGTGTCGTGCTTACGGTATTCGTTCAAGTGACGTAACGGCTAGGTGCTAGCTAGATAACGTTTAGCCTTCGTTAGTAGCCGCCTTATACCTGTGGTGCGTCCGAGTCATGTCGGAAAGATCGCATTTACGAGTTGAACGCGCACGAACGCCACCACAAAGCCGTGATTATGAGTGGGAAACTGTTCGAGCTCCGAGTTTCCGTGTTGGGGGGCGCGTCAGTAGGAAAACATGGTGGAATCAATGGATGCGACAGCTGTAGCTGATGGTAAATCTGTTGAAATCGAATGTTTACTCGTCTCGGAAGCTGATTTAAGTTATTAGGTGTTCGGTCTATGCAGCAAGTCGTTGTCAGGCTATCAAAATACGATGGCATTTTACAATTACGATATAATACGTAACAATAAAGTTTACAGTGGCTTCCTAAATTGATTAAAAACATAAAAAAGCAAAACTCACCTGATGCGCGTTCTTTGGTCTTCATTTTCTAGGGTTAGAAAAAACGTGCCGTATTTTCTTTCAGTTAATGAAGAGAAGGTGCAACCGCCACCTCGCTCCGACCAAAGTGACCCGAACGCACCCGACGTCGTAATTACGACTTCCCAGGAGGACTCGAACGCACGCTTGGCACCCCTGTTTCCAAGTTGCCTAGCAACAATATTCTTACGACTTGAAGCACTCGGACATTGAGTGTTTAGTGTGTCTGCATTCCATTTCAGTACTCTTTTAAATATGATTCAGGCTCACTGCTGTGCCATTACAGTGTGGTTGTGTTTGTGTTTATAGATCAAGCACGTCACGCTGCGTCAGACAGACGTGCCTAAAGAACTGAATGTGGTTTGAGACCAATCTTGCACTGAATTGTGTTGACTTGTGTGGTTGATTTTATCATGGACCATTGCCTTAAGTCGTAGATAACAGATCCCCCAACTTGGCAGAGGTGTGTGTGTGTGTGTGTGCGTGTGTTGGTTTAAACAATGCATGTCATTGTGCGTGTGTGTGTGTGTGTGTGTGTGTGTGTGTGTGTGTGTGGGTGTATGTGTGTGTGTATACTGATGAGAAACGAGTCGGGCCACTATAAGCAGCCAAGATTTGTACAGCAGGTATGAGCAGTTTGGTGACTGGTCAGAATCAGGAACACACACACACACACACACACACACACACGTACATATTCACTGCCACCTACAGATTACAGAATGCATTATCAAGTCAAGTGGGTTTTTATTGCCATTCCTCTCGGTGTGTTACTTCAGGACCAGGGTGCGACGCAGAACAGTGCGCAAGACTACATAAAGTACAGATACACAACCGTGTGAGACGATCGCAAAACAATAAACACACAGAACAAAACAATAAATACACAGGACAATAGATACACAGAACATGGACTGTAAACTGTAAGCTATTGTGTAATGTAGCAGCACAAGTATAGCAGCAAAAAGGAGCTCCATATTATAAAGACTGATGCAGCTATGTAAAGTGCAGTATGCAGTAGTACTGAGTCTTACTGGGTTAGGTATTTGACCAGCCCAGGTGAGCGTTAGGACCTGTAGGGTCTCGCGGTCGGAGGCTGTGCGGTGCCCGTACCACATGGTGAGACAGCTGGTCAGGACGCGGTCTATCGTTCATATCATCGCTCTCATTATAGTGACAGCAGTGTAATAGTGATGAACAGCGTGTGAGCTCTGCACTTATCCTTTACTCCTAATGAGCAGAACGTTGTGAGTTCAAATCCCAGGACTGAGTCTGGGCCTTGAGCAGGATCTCTAACCCTGAACTGTCAGCAGCGTGTTAAAATGGATCCTGTAAAATTTGTTATTCAGACACGTGAAGGTCATCGCATGACACGCTCGCTGTTTAAAGCCAGTCAGGTAGAAAAATGTTGTTGCACGCTGTGAACAGAGGAATCGTTATACATGGGTTAGTCAACTAATACACTTAATAACAGAATAATTAAAAAAGAGCGGTGCAAAGGAAATAATAATAGGAAAAAGCGAATGAAGAGAGAAGGAAGGAAGGAAGGAAGGAAATAATTAAGTAATGCGAAATGAGGAAAGAAAGAAAGAAAGATGGATGGATGGAAGGAAGGCAGAAAAAGAATCATTAAAAAAGAGATGCTAAGGAAATAACAAGAGAAAAATGGAAAAAGAGAAGGAAGTGAGGAAGGAAAGAAGGAAATAGTAATAGGAAGTGATTAGAAGTAATAAGAAAGAAAGGAGGAAATGATGGGATGGACGAATGAAGGAGTGAAGGAAGGCAGAAAAAAAAGATTAATTAAAAAGAGACGCTAAGGAAGGAAGGAAGGAAGGAAGGAAGGACATAAATAAGTAATGACAAGGAAAGAAAGAAAGAGATGGATAGAAGAAAAAGGAATTAAAATAAAAAAAAGAGATGCTAAGGAAATAATAACAATAGAAAAAATGGAAAAAAGAGAATGAAGGAAGGAAAGAAGGAAAGAAGGAAATAGTAATAGGAAGTAATAGGAAATATGGAAATGAATATTAAAAAGAGCTGCTAATGAAATAATAGAAAAGGAAAAGAAAGAAAGAAAGAAAGAAAGAACATTGATGTAAGGACGGAGCAAAAAAAAAATATTTAAAAAAGAGATGCCAAGGAAATAATAGAAGAAAGAAAGAAAGAAAGAAAGGACATGGTGGCTTCGTGGTTAGCATGTTTGCCTCACACCTCCAAGGTCGTGGGGTCAGTTCCCGCCGCGGCCGTGTCTGCGGCGTTTGCGTGTTCTCCCCATGCTTCGGGGGTTTCCTCTGGGTACTCCGGTTTCCTCTGGATGGAGAATTTCCCAGCACGACTCATCATCATAACTCACTGTTAATTGTAAAATCCTGATCTCTCTTGCAGTCTCATCACATGGGGTGTGCGGTACTTCTTTATTGTTTGATAGGCTTCTCCTGCTCTGTGCCGGTGTGTGGATAAACAGCGCACCATGTTTACTCTGTTTGATGTTCTTTATTTCACAGAGGAAGAATTCTGGCTTCAAAGGAGAAAGCACAGAGAGCTCCGTGATGAAGTTTCAGGGAGTAAAATCTCAGGGAGTAATACTCGGGACTTTAGTTATGGTGTAGCTTGATCTTTTGCTCACTTGGTGATCCTGCTATGGTCAGGTAGCCGAGGTGGGGTGTGCAGTATGGAGATAAAACAGGCAGGTCAAATGCCGATGACATCTTCACTCATTAGCACTGACCGCACAGACCTTGACCTGCTCCTGCCCCGAGATCTAGCCAAAATCCGTTTAATTAATCCTGGTACTCAACGTATTCCCAGACACTTAAACTGTGGAATTACAGAAACATTTCTGCAGAACAAAGCTACAGTGAAAGACCTCCTTCACGTGGATGGTAGACGGTGTGTTTTCTATTTGCAAAGTCTTAATTTCGACAGTAATGTTAGCTAGTTACCGAGCCTGGGGTCTTCCTAAAACTTCAGGTCCCTTCAGGAGAACAGATCCAGAAATCAGTCCTGTGTCATGTGATTGTAGAGGGAACATAGTGCTAATGTTAGCTAGGTAGCAGCCTGTTAATAACTAGCATCACATTCATTCTTCTCTATAGACTTTCTTTCTTTCTTTCTTTCTTATGTTTTCTTCTATCCTTCATTCTTATTCTGTTTTTTTTCTTTTTTCCCTTTGCATATGTCTGTTTAAATATTTTTTTTCTTTCTCTGTTTTTTGTTCTTCCTTCTGTCCATCCATTCTTCCTTTCTTTCTTATGTTTTCTTCTATGCTTCATTGTTATTTCATTTATTTTTCTCTTTCTTTGGATATATCTGTTTAAATATAATTATTTTATTTCTGTTTTTGGTCCTCCATCCATCCATAGTTTATTTCTTTCTTTCTCCTTCTTCCCTTCCTTCCTTCCTTCCTTCCTTGGTTGGTTGGTTGAGTGGTTGGTTGGTTGATTGGTTGGTTGGTTGATTTGTTGATTGATTGGTTGGTTGGTTGGTTGGTTGATTAGTTGGTTGGTTGGTTGGTTGGTTGGTTGATTGATTGGTTGGTTGGTTGGTTGGTTGGTTGGTTGGTTGATCGATTGGTTGGTTGGTTGGTTGATTGGTTAGTTGATTGGTTGGTTGGTTGATTGATTGGTTGGTTGGTTGGTTGATCGATTGGTTGGTTGGTTGGTTGGTTGGTTGGTTTGTTGATTGGTTAGTTGGTTGGTTGATTGGTTGGTTGATTGGTTGGTTGATTGGTTAGTTGGTTGGTTGGTTAGTGGGTTGATTGGTTGGTTTTTGCTCAATCATCAGATTATCTGCATAAATATGATTCCTGATGGATGGCATCAGGTGAGAGGAAGGACATGACTAAACTGCAATCCTGATGAAATTTTGTTTTCAGCATTTTCCCCCATTTTCTCTGGAATAACGAGCTCCCCTGGAGGTGTAACTCACACACTTCTTACTTGATGAAATCAAATTGTTTGTGAGCGTGTTCATGTGGTATCATCACACTGTGCTTCAGAAATATAGAACTGCTTTGATGAGTACTAATGATATTTTTGAAGAGTTTATGTACTTCTTCTTTTTGTCTAGTCTATACTCTGGGTCAGATATTATCATCTAATAGTGTCTAATAGTATAAATTATAGTGTCACTGTCCATCATGCTAATGGTGAGGAATGCATATATTTGTGCTGAGGAACCCATTAGTGTGAGCTTTGTCCAGGAGGAAACCTGTGGCTATCAGGCCGTGTGTCTTCCCCAGGCATTCCCTGACAGAGCACTTTCTAATGAGATGGCACCGAGCCACCGGTCCACGTCCTCCTTGTTGTAGGAAGGATGCCAGCGGGAAGTCCAATTAGATGACCTATTAATCCACCTTTATTCAAATTTACAGCAATTACAGCATGTTCCTTGGCTATTTATATGGGCATTGTTTATTATTATTTTTACCCAACATTTGTATTATCAGTTAATAAAAACACACTCACCAAAAGCGACCAGGTGTGAGTTTTGTTATCTGTATTGTAGTTAGTTAGCTAATGTTGGGTGACTAGTTCATTTTGTAGGTTATGTGCTGTTGATGAATCAGCAGAACGAGCACCATCATTGTTTTTTTCATAAGAAAGTGTACCAAGCTGAACACTATTTGGAGGATAAGAACACTTTATCCAATTATCCAGGGAACCCTTAAAGAACCATAAAGAAGAGTACTCCAATCCAGAGAACTGCATTGCAATGAAAATGCTACTGTAGGTGACTAGCGTATTTATTGTGAATGCTAAACTTTGTTTCAGTTGTGATTTATTGGCATTTTTTTGTTTGTTTGTTTAAATGTATATCTGGTAATAAAAGAAGAAGACGTGATGAGGGGATAGAGAAATAGAAAGAAAGACAAAACTCACTAGCTTTTAAAAGAAAACCAGCTAGCAAAAAAAAACAAAAAAAAAAAACAGCTTCCTTTCAGTTTATACCTGCTAACGCAAGTGAGAGCACGAGCTAATTTGTGTCCTGGACATTCCACAACATTAAATGTAATTATAAACAGATAAAACAAAGTGAAATTATTAGCAAATCGCTGTGGTATAAGAGGAATGAAACGCTTCGGGAAATGCCGTTTAAAGAAAATAATCACGTTCAGGGTGTGAATATCATTTGTAGCCAGACTATTCCTTTAAGATTGTTAATGCCATAGCTTCAAGGAGATAAAGAGACATTTCCTCTCTACCTGTTGGCAGAGACTCCATCATTTCCGGTAGTATTTCTAATGATAGTTTAAAAAAAAATTTAAAAAATGATAATGACACATTTCTAATCAAGGCAACACCTTTTGCTGTGCATTCTGTTGAAATAAATAAATAAATAAATGACTCAACAACCTAACTACAGATCAGAAGAAAGGTTTACACATAACTCTACATCATTTCTGCTGTGTCTCAATTTCCCTCCGGCAGTTTGTTCCACTCTTAGCAGCCCATCGATCAATCCCTCACTCATATCTCTTACACCAATCACACACCAGTCAATCACTTCCATTTGCCGCAGAGCAAAAAGGACAGTTCAATCAATCATTTCAATCTGGCGTGGGGATAAAGCTAAAACTATCAGCCGCTTCGATTTGCTTCCATGAGCAACGGCTGATTAGTCAATCGGTCACATCGGGTGTAGCAATCGCCGCTTACACAAAGGCATCGATTCGTGAGAGGTAAAATAAACAATCCTGGCAAAATGGAGACTATTAACATCAGTCTGTACTGCGAATACATGGAGATAGTCATGAGATCCTGGCAAAATGGAGGTTCTTCTTTGTTTTGAACTTGCTAGACGTAGAATTTGCACTTACAAACATACAATTTGAAATTACAGGTTATGAGGAAAAACAAAAACAAAACAAAACAAAAAAAAACAAACAAAAGAAAACCCTTAAATGCCAAACGCTGAAGTGTCTGGGATTCCCAGAGAAAAGTAGATGTTTTCCGAGCGGTCAGACTCAACATTAGTCAACGCTCACCTCCATGAGTTTGACTTATAATCTAAACGATTTCTCTCAAAATTCCGATTTATTATCTCAAAATTTTGCCTTATTTCGAAATGTTTACTTATTACTTGTTTACTTGTTTACTTGTTGGCTTAAAAGTGACTCATGAAGATTCATGACTTTTTGATTCATCTTGGACATTTTGATTCATTATCGAAAAATTTTAACCTATTATCTCTTATTTTCTCCGAAACTTGACTTCCTGTCTGAAATGTATGATTTATTATTTCAAAATGCTGTGAAATCTGACGTCTCAAAATTCTGATTTTGAGATTTATTATCTCAACATACTAGCTCATCTCAAAATGTTTCATTATCATCTAAACACTTTGCCTTATTATCTGACAATTTTGACTTCTTATCTCAAAATACTGATTTATTATCCCAAAAGTTTGACTTAATATCTATATTTTTTTAGCTCAAAATGCTGACTTATTACTTCGAGATTCTGACATATATGAAAATTATGAATAGTACCTAAAAACTAAAAACTAAAAGACTTTATTTATCTCATAATTGTGACTTAATATCTTTTAAAGAGCTCCTAAATATCTCGTAAAGTGTGACTTCATAATTCTGGCTTATTATCTCAAAATTGTGACTTATTATCTCAAAATCTTACTTTATCATTTCAAAATATTGACTTTTTTTCAGTGATTATTGCGAAATTGTGTTCAATGTTGAGATAATATGTCACCATTTTAATCTACTTAAAAAAAAATATATATATATATATATATGTTTTTCTTCCATCTGGCAGATATGGGCTTCTGTAGTTAATAGTCTGACTGAGAGCTCAATTTAAACAAACTATAGAAAAAAAAAAACTGAGCAGCTAGTTTTGTGCTAGTTTTTAGATATCTAACTTCAGTACATGGTTCATTTCTCTTCTCTCACATGCTAACTTTGTGTCTGTCTTGATGTCTTATCTGAAATGAGTTCTCCTCTCCTTGACCACCCCGACTAGCAAATCAATCCACTTCACCTCGCTCTCTCCATCCAATCAAATCACCGCTGACGAATCAGCTCAGACAGTTACCTACTTCAGTATGCATCTGAAACCGAGGCTGCTTGGCCCCCTGGGGGCCACGTGTGTGTGTGTGTGTGTGTGTGTGTGTGTGTGTGTGTGTGTGTGTGTGTGTGTGTGTGTGTGTGTGTGTGTGAATGCATCCAAAAAGTGTTGGTGCCTCAGGTTCAGCCCACTTATGGCTAATCCCACCCAAAAATGCAATTAACACTCCAGTGTGTGTGGGGTGAATAAGAGGCACGCCGCAGGATTAGCCTAGCAAACCCCTACGGGATGAGTGACAGGTGAGAGGATGATCTGTTAGCCGAGGCTTCTGATGTGGACCCAGCCATATCATCCGTCTTTATTATAGAGCCGGCCCACATTCTCTCTCTCTCTCTCTCTCTCTCTCTCTCTCTTTCCTCTCTGGGTCTCTGTGACCCTTTGGCTTTAAGGTAGGACTCGTCCTTGTCTCCTCATTAGACTAACGAGCTCTCTAATTTGCATGCCAGGACACATATGCCATCATCTCTAATCTCAGAGAAGGCTCTCCTGGCACGAGAGGGCCACCCTGGATGCCCCCCCCCCCCCCCCACACACACACTTATTAGCCACTAGGTGTGTGATTATACCTGATTATACAATATTCCACGGTAATTATCATCAATAGCACTTGGAAGGAGGCCTAGGTAGGGAGAGCCTAGCATAAAGACAGCTGTATTTCTTATTTTGGTCAACACAAAGCTATTAATGTTTAAGAAACAACATGGCGGATATAACCATTGCTCGGGTGAATGCTGATCAAGTTCCTTTTTGGTTAAAATTGTTATTAAAAATGAAAATTTGAGTCACAAGATATTGTAAAATGTGATATTCAGTGTAATGTGGTAAAAGTGTTTCAGTCAGAGCAGTCAGGGTTTGATTTTTTTTGTTTTTTTCATTCACACTAGCTTAAAGTGACACCATGGGCGTGTCTCAATCAGCTCCCTAGTTCAGTAGTCAGGGCAGTGATCAGGGAGTCGGCCATTTTAAGGGCTGTCTCAATCGCAAAATCCTTCCGGTACAGTTTTTTTCGTTCGCTCCATAAAATTTTTTTTTAAAAATCCCACAATGCACCGCAAAATTCAGGGAGCATAGATGCCCACTATGTTCCCTTACTGGAAATGACGTCATATATCCTGAAGCCTCTCAGCTGAAAAAAAATGGCGGAAGAACTCTCAGGCAACTTCGTCTACAAGTCTGAGTAGCTTGTTGTCGTTGTTGTAGCTCTGGAATAATTACTTAGCGATTTTTTTTAAACTTTATTTGACGTTCTATATACGGTTTATTTGCGTCTAATGACTTTTAAGTGTTTACGATTTTAAAAGCTAGCCCACGATCCTGCTTGAAGTACCGTGACAGAAACGCGTGTGATTAAGCTAACAAATTTATATGACGTATAATGTCAGAAAGATATCGGTCCTGCCTGTTGTTGATAGATGCCAGTGGTGACGTTTTTCAACGTGAGTACGTAGCCATCATGTCGCCGGAAATTGAGTCACCATTGTCCCGATGTGTAGTGAGCCAGGGTCCTTACCAGTTCCCCAACTCCTGTACACCATATACTGATTCACCACCTAGGGATCTAGGGAGCTGATTGAGACTAACCCATAGTGTTGATGCTTGTGGGCGTGGCCTGTCCAGTGGTTTTAAGTGTTAAAGTTCTGATATTAAAAAAAAAAAAAAAAAAAAAAAAAAAAATGGAAGTAGCTATATATAGCTTCTCAAGCTAACTAGTTAAACACAAACAAAATAATACACTAATGCATCAGTGGGGAAAAAAAATGGTTGTTTGATTTACATGCTAACCGTTGTACCAGCTTCGTTGTCAGATTAGCAAAGCAAGCTAAATGCGCTAGCTGCGTACGCTAACGTAAGCTTCTCCGCTACTTCCTTCGAGGTTCTGTTTTTTCCTTCTTTTAAATAGAAATTATTTAATATATCTTTAATACAGCGTCAGGTACCACCCGATGCCGTTGAGGATCCTCATAACCTGAGGGAAGAAGCTGTCCTTTAGCCAGGAGGTGTGTGCTGTGATGCTATTGTTGGAGCCAGTTCATTGGATCAGTCATGTTATCGTACCTCATTTGCATAGAATCGAGAAAATCTCAATTCAAATGTCACGCTGTCGTTTTTTTTTTTTAACCATTTATTATGTGGAAAGACCCTACTTAATATGTTAGTATAGAAAAGATCACAACGAACGCCCCGAACAAACCCTGTAGCAGGAACAACTCTGCGAGCTGCTGTTATAGAAAACTAATCACCGCCTTCTGACCAATCGAACAGCGCCGTGGTATAAAGTGTAATAATTATGATCTTCCATGATGAAATGTGTTGCAGTTAGAGTGAATGTGACTTCATAAGAGGTTCCTCTGAAACCTGGAAACGCAACGAAACGTTCGACTCTTCCCCGGCGTGTATAATTGCGCGATGCTGTGTTCACTTTGCCCTGTCTACTTCGCCAAATAACACGGCGCGTGATAGCGCGAGACGCCGCGCATACATCTCACTCAGCACTTTATCTCCGATACGGCTTTCGTTTGGTATACGAGCGCATTCAGACGCTTCATATTACCCCTACCAGCTCAGCTCCTTTCTACACACACACACACACACACACACACACACACACACACAGTGACAGAGCAGGAGTGCTGTCTCATTCAGCACTGTCTCATTCACATCATTCACGTACACACACCCACTCCTTGCATCAATGCTCACACACACACACACACACACACACACATGCTCGTTAAGCTACACACGGTCCTCTGTGGTGCTCTGTTTAAAGCCTCTTGGAGTGTGTGCAGTCATTAAAAGCCACTCGGCTCTGACTTCACACGCACACAGGTTTGTTTGTTTTTTGTTTTTCAGGTTTTTTCCCCCCCACGTCGTTATCACTCAGCCAGAAGGAGCAGGTTTGTTCATTGAGAGATGCTGTTTGATATCGAGAGGAGAGAAAATGCCTCTGTGATTGTGTATTTGTTGTTGTTGTTGTTGTTGTTTTTCCATTTTGTTTTTTCTAGTGATCTAAAATTAAAAGAGAGACTCTTATTCTTCTTAGAATTTCCCAGCATGGCAGAATTAAAAAAAATTAAAAAAATTAAAAAATGAAAAGAAAAACAGAAAAGTTTTTTTATTCTTAGATCAGAAAGTGAGATCAGGAACGGTATTTAAGAGTAAAAAGTTGGCAAAGCTTTGAGTGCGGTAACTGAGACGCTCTAAAGCCGAAGATTAAAAGCTTTTCATGCTCGGCTGTGTCTGCAGGGCTGAGCGCTTCGGGGGAGCTCTCTCTCTCTCTCTCTCTCTCTCTCTCTCTCTCTCTCTCTCTCTCTCTCATCCCACGCTCTCCATCACCCTTGCCTGAGTGTATGTGTGTGTGTGTGTGTGTGTGTGTGTGTGTGTGTGTGTGTGTACCGGTTCAGGGAAGGGACTCTGATCAGCTTTTAATGAGACTGTTCCACAAACCAGATCAACCAAAAACAGCTTCTTTGTTTGTTTGTTTTTTGTTGTTGTTGTTGTTGTTTTTTTCTCCCCCTCCCCAATTGGAGATAAACATAAAAAATTAAAACGATTTTTTTTTTTTTAAATTATTCCACAAAGTGAGCCTAATTAATTCTGCATGCTTTATTTCTAAATATTAAAACATAAGTATGACATTCTGATGGTAATTACTCTACATTTCCACTTTATTACATACAATAAAGGTGAACCTAATAAACTCAGAGATTCGGATAAACCAGCTATTAAAATCCCAACAGCGTCACAGCACAAAATATCAGTGCAGAATGGTTGAGAGAGCATCACTTTGTACACTGTCTCTCTCTCTCTCTCTCTCTCTCTACCAGTTTAGATAACGGTACAGTGCTTTATAGGGAAATGAAATTGTTCTGTAATAATCGTTGATAGGAATTTGTGGATTTTTAAAAAAAAAAAAAATTTCGTGGATGATGAGGGCAGTGGTAGAAGGTCGTGAGTTCAAACCCCAGCACCGCCAAGCTGCCACTGTTGGGCCCTTGAGCAAGGCCCTTAACCCTCAACTGCTCAGATGTATAAATGAAATGATAAATGTAAGTCGCTCTGGATAAGGGCGTCTGCCAAATGCCGTAAACGGATGGAGCTGAACGTTCACGAAAAGCTTCTGAATGCTTTTAGCTGTGTTTCAGTGTTCACTCTGTATATAAGTGTCTCAGATGTCTCCTCCTAGACGAACTGATTTCAGGGAGGTTGATGAGGAAGCGTCCCAGGTCTGGTTATAGTATCGGGTGCGTTCGTGAATTAACTCTTGAAGTGACAGAGCGCACCAAATAAACAAGTCCCATCTCTCTAAATATGAGCGGTACTGGATCCTATTTCCAACATATATACAAAGACATCGAGAATTATTGATTAAAACACTATTTGTTTTTCAAATTATTTCAGTTGTATCTTTTTTTTTCCAGGTATATGTTTATTGGAAATATAATGTAATTTACTCCATATAGAGATCATTCCTTAGCTGATATAATGCTGAGAAATTGCATTCTGGGATTTTATTTTTTATAGATGTTTATATCTCAAAATTAAAAAAAAAAAAAGTCTGGTTTATTGGTTTTAAAGTCAAACCTAAGCAAGATGATAGAAAATAAACCTATGTATCATAAGTCTGCTTTTAAGTGATATTTTGTCCATAAAATGATGCAAATTAGGCACCTGGGCATTATTATTATAGTTATTACTGCTGCTGCTGTTGTTGTTGTTGTTGTTGTTGTTGTAGTTAAAGCAGTTATAGTATAGCAATATTGTTAAATGTAATTCATGGGGGTAATAATAATTTATGTTTACATTTACATACTAAAAGAAATATGATTTCTTTTTTAATTTGTTCATTCTCTGAATTTGGACGTAGACATTTCTAGAATTTCCTGGTCCAGGATGTTCTTCTGTCACACCAGACCGTACCACTGCGTTTAATGCTGTGTACCACAGCAGAAACCGACGAGCATTGTGATACTCTTGCACCGTTTTTCCTAGAAGTTGTTGTGTGTTTTTTTGTTAAAATCACTTTGTGTGTTGTTGTGTGTTTTTTGGGCTGCTTCTGATGAAGGCGAATGAATAAACCAGTTTCAAAAGAAAACACTCACTCTTATGTCCCCGTGAAAAGCTGTGAGTTTTCTCTCTTCTCGTGTCAACGTGGAGGATCAGCGGTCGGTCTCTTAGTTGAGTAGATTGGGCTTTATTCTCCTCGTCTCTGACACTAATGAGTGATAATCATGCTAATGGCTCCTGCCTGTGACTGCACCGGCACTAATCACAGTATCGCTGTGACCGCTATTAGTCTGTATTGGTTTGAAGTCTGAGCTCTACTCATCGATCGCTAATGAAAAGCTGCCGAGAGAAGCTGAGAAGAGCTTCGGTTAAAGCAATTCATAAAATAGACTTTTTTCCCCCCCTCAAGTTAAAGGAGAATGTAAACAAGAGAGCAGACATTTATAATAAAAACTTAAAGCTGTCGTCCAAAACATTAGCTTGAACACTTGCCATGGTGGGTCAGTGCCATTAACATATCACTGAACCACCTCATGCCATCTTAGACCTTCATTTCCTCTGACTTTCTTTGAGTATCGTCACTGATCTTTAGTAAATTCCTTTATCTTTTCTATCTGTATTATGTAGACATTGTCAGATAAGAGCTGCAAAAATAGTAGAATAAAGAACAACAGTACAATAATAATAATAATAATAATAATCCGCAATTAGTGCCAATTAGTTATTTTTTTTTCTTCCATGCTGTCTTCTTGGTTGGATGTCGGCTTTCCATCTTCTCCGTAACTCTCAAAAGCTTCTCACTTTATTAATATTTTATATCATTGTTCATCTTTAGTGGCCTAAGTATTATTCTCCTATATCCACACTATTTTGAATGCCCAATTTCTTACGTATGCTGATGTTCTTGCCATTGGTTCAACTGCTTGGCCCCGTATTACACCTGCACTTTAAAATGCTACCTGGCTCAACATTAAAGAATTTGAAATAGGTTCAAAATCCTCCTGCTCATTTTTTTTTTAGAAAGTCTTTAATAATCTCACGCCCTGCTACCATGCTGACCTTGCCCTTGTCTGCCAACCCTTCCATACTCTTAGATCTTACTCCTCAACCTTACTTCGCTGCCTAACCACCCACCTGACCTTCAGAGTCTCGGACATTTGGATTTTTCTATAGAAACTCTCTTTTCCTAAGGAAGCTAGAGGGTACGCAAACCGAGACATTGCTTGGGCCGCTGATCAAACTGGGCCTGCAGACAAAAAAATTTTGTTCACAGAATTCAAGACGTCTTTTTGATGGTCTTTATCAAGATGTTTAATTGTGAAAGTAATCAAGAATCAGCACTAGTTCCACCCAATAAAGGAAAACATCAGCAACCGATATTTTTATATTTAGAAAACCGTTGCTTAGTTGCATTTTTCAGGAATAATATAGTTGACATTACTTCAGATTCCATCCAGATTCCATCCAGATTCCATCCAGATTCGAAACGTGAAAAAACAGAGCCATATCACCCTGCAGCTCTCGCCTGGTTTCCCACTGATGCTAAGAAGGGTTGATCCTGGCCAGTGGAAGCTCCTGGGGAAGCTAAGGTCGGTGCTGGAAGTGGTATTAGTGAGGCTAGTAGGGGGTGCTCACCATGTGGTCTGTGTGGGTCCTAATGCCCCCGTATAGTGACAGGGACGCTATATTGTAAAAGGAGCATTGTCTTTTGGATGAGATGTTAAACCGAGGTCCTGACTCTCTGTGGCCATTAAAAATCCTGGGAGACCTCTCATAAAGAGTAGGGGTATAACCCTGGTGTCCTGGTGAAATTGGCACCCTAATAATATCCATCCCTGAATGAGCTACATCACTCTCCTCTCCACCAATAGCTAGTGTGTGGTGGGAGTTCTGTCGCACTATGGCTGCCGTCGCGTCATCCAGGTGGATGCTACACACTGGTGGTGCTTGAGGAGATTCCCCCCCATACAATGTAAAGGGCTTTGAGTGCCTAGAAAAGTGCTATATGAATCTGTTTTTATTATTATTATTATTATTATTATTATTATTGTTATTAAAAAAGTGAAGGACTGATGGAAAACAAACCAGATGATGTAATGTTCTCCCACTGTATTGAACAGACACTTTTGAGGAATGACTTGATGCAGAGGATCAGGCTACATTCGAATGTTTTTTTTGTCTTTTTTTTATGTTTTGTCTCCATCATGCACCTACAGCATTAATAATCGAGCCTGCTGAATGTGTATGCATAATTTCATGCATCTTATTCACTCCTCAGTAGAAACTGCTGCTTTCAGATATTTATACACTCGCACACCTCTCTCTGGCTCGTCCTGTCTTTCCCCTCAATCTGCTTTTCTTTTCTCTGTAGTATCGCTGAACTTATCCTCCTGGTGAGATTCTCAAGCTTTTTGTTGTATTTGTAGTGTAAGGAGGAGGACGAAATACTTTGTCCACCCACGTCGTTTCCTTTCCTCAATAATAGAGTCTCGTAATGCAGACTATTCCTTGGTGTAGATGTTTTACCAAAGATGCAGTCCAGGTTTCACAAGTGACGAGTCTCTTATTCGGATATGCTCAGGCTTTGTTGGCCAGCTGTAGAGTTTCTGATGAAGAAGAAGAAGAGGAAGAAGAAGATGATGAAGAAGAAATGTGGGGAGAGGGAAGAAGAAAGATATGGAGGAAAAGCTGAGAAAGGAAGATAAGAGAACAGAGAGGAATGAGAGGCAAGAGGAAGTAGAGAGAGCTCAGGAAGAGAAGGGCATGGAAATAGAGAAGAGTAGAAGAAAGAGGTGGAAGATAAGTAGCAGGAGAGCAAGTAAAACGGAAGACAGGTGGACAGGGAAAGAAGGAGATGAGGAGAGAGGGAAGAGAGATAGGTATGAAAATGAGATGAGAAAATGAAGGGGAGTGAAATGAAAACAAGAGGAAGAGGAGCGAGGTATAGGAGAAACAAGACGAGGAAGAGGAGATGTGAGAAGGTAGGTGGGGAAGAAGGATGTGGAAGGAGAGAGGACAAGTAAGAGAGATGTGGAAAGAGAGAGGAAGGAAGGAAAGAGATGCAAAAGATGTGGTAGAAGAAAGGAGAGGAAGGGGAGATGCTATGTATGTGAGAGTGAAGAGAAAGTAGAAGAAATATGAGAGAGATGTGATGAAGGGAAGAGGAGAAAAGTCTACGAGAACAGGAAGAGATGTGAAGTATGGGAAAAGAGAGGACAATGAGGTAGATGTGTATATGGAGTAGAAGATAAGACAGATGACAAGGAGAGGAAATGAGGAAGATGTGTGGGGAGAGAGGAAGAGAACAGGGAGGTGCGTATGTGTGAGAGGAGAGATAGAAAAGAGAGTAGTAGAACTGAGAGTAGAGGCAGAGGCGATGGGAGAGATGTGAAGGAAAAAGGAGAAGAGAAACAGAAGAGGGAGGGCAGTGCGACGGAGAGCAGGAAGGTGGACTAATTGCCCCTGTCAGGTATCTGAGTGATGGATGGTCTGATTAGCTTCCTGGCTGAGCTGCTTTCCCAGATGGCAGATTAGCAGTGGCCAGCTGCCCCGTATCCACTCATCCACACTCACCTCATCTCTCATCTCACTCTGTCCCCTACCCCCTCACCCCACTACCCTACCTCTGCTACCCCAAAGATACCCATCTTCATGTACCATGTAACGTACACAACATTTATCCAGAGCGACTTACAGTCGAGCTGAGCAGATGAGGGTTAAGAGCCTTGCTCAATGACCCAGTGGTCGCTTGGAGGCATCGAGATTCAATCTTACAACCTTCTGAGTGGTAGCTACTACCTCCATCGCACCATGCTCTCTCAGCAATCAGCTCTCACCCTCACTCACCCAGCCATACTCATCTCAAACACACCATATGGCATCAATCCCCTCTCACTACTCATTCTAATCTCTATTCACAGTCATCCTCATGTTGGTGCAGCATGTAGTGTTGCCTCCTCATAGTTCCCCGGGTCCCCGGTTTGATCCTGAACTCTAGTTTCCTCTGGGTTCTCCGGATTCCTGCCACCTCTCAAAACTTGATGGTAGGTGGATTGATGACTCTCAATTGCCCTCAAGTGTAAAGAAGTGTCTGCATTGGACTGGTGTCCCATCCAGTGTGTATTCCCTCCCCACACCCATTGATCCCGAGATACTCTCCAGACCCACTGCCACCCTGACAAGAATAAAGCACCTACTGAAGACGAATGAGCGCTTTCCTGACTCCTTAGTACCCGCATCTTTTACCTTGCTCATCATCCAGCATTTGAACTAAAGCTCATTACAGGTAGCTCACCTGAGGATTCATCTCCAAGTAATGGCACCTATAAGTAAGTAACTTAGTTAGCTTTCTTTCAATAGGAATACAGTGGATAGCTGCAGAATGAGCTTTCTTAAAGTCCTTGAAGGCCAAAGCATTGCGCATTTCAGCAGTTTCTCTCCTTATGTACTGTACTTTGTAATTTTGGTTATAATGCTTGCTCTGTACTCCTATAATTCTCTAGTAACCTTGGCTTTGAAAAAGGCACTATGTAGTTTCCGATTCTCATTATTACTGTATTGCCATGGACAGCTTTTTAGCTAACATTTCATTTCATATAAGGGGCAGCAATAAACTGCTCACCTACTCAACCAAACCCTGGACCATCCTTTCCTCTGTTGAAAATATGTTATCAGGATAATGGATGATGATGGGCTTCGTTCTATAACTGTGCGTCACTAATGTGGGCGTGACTTATAAAGTGACCACAGCCTTCCCATTCTCTTCATTTCTGCCTCATGGTATGCCATATTGAGCTGATTTTGTGAGTGTGCGTGTGTGTGTGTGTGTGTGTGTGTGTGTGTGTGTTTGTTTACGCAGTTTGGACAGGTGTGCTCCCTGTTGCACTGTGCAGGGGATTACGTAGTGCTGAGAGTGTGTGCCAAACTCCTGCAGTGAGAACACACTGCCTGAGCCATGGGACCTTAATATCATATCATTAATATCAGCTTCCACACACACACACACACACACACACACACACACACACACACACACTGTTGCTGCTCCGCTTGGCAGGCAGCGAGTCTGGCTCCAGAGAATCTACACTACTCTAGGCACAGTAAATGAACGGCAATAGCTATTTCATGCTCTCTGGTATACACCATAGCCAGCTGTTCCCTTGTTTATGTGCCTACGTGCTGCGTGATGAGTGCCGAGTGTGTGTGGTCGTGCCGACAGCTTTTTTATAGTACACTTAAAGAATTCCCTTCTCCTCAGTAACCTTCTCCGTAACTGAGAGCCACGCTTGTGAAACACGGCCTACGAATGACTTCTCTTAACCTTAAACGTCGCAACGTTTTACTGTTGCAAGAATGTGTTAAGTTCAGTGAGCAATCTGAAATCTGCCGTATGCAGATGGAGGTGTGAGCTCCTCACCATGCCCTTTACAAATGCCAGGAGGGACAGGAGCAGAACAGAAGAGCAGTCGAGCTCGAAGTGATATCGGCAGATAGCGTTTCCACTATAGCACCTAGAGCTGTGTTCAGAGCTGCCGGCTTACGTACGGTAGTTACGTCAGTTCTTCTCTCTTGTCTGTCCACGATTCGACCACTGTCCACCAGCTATCTCTTCCCAATTATACCACGGCTACCTACCAAGACACATGAAGCCAGCCGACTGCTGCTCGTGCTGCATCACAGGGCAGTGTAACACACTCAGTTGCTCCGGGAAAGTTATGTGTATTCAGAGTCGGGTTACGCGTATGCTTAAGTTACATGTCTGGGCTCCTCACTGGGCTCCAAAAGGATAGAAAATGCGAACATGTCTTTTAAAATAGCATCTGGACCACCATCTATAACCACAAACACTTGCCTTTAAGCATCTTTTAACTCTATGGACACGCCTCCGTTAAGTCCTCACTAAGCGTGCTTAACTAAACTCTACATACAACACTTAATTTCTTCCTCTCATATTTGTGAGGCTTCTGGAATGTTCCGGATTTTGTCTTGATTTTTCGAACCCAGGATACACCGGGATCATTTTTTTTTTTTTTTTGGAGAAAACCAGCCCCTCGGTTAGCCTGTTAAGTCTTTCTTGCCATGCTTCTGGTGCCATTTGTGGGAGCCGCGGGAGGCCCGGTTCACCGATACGCACTCCGTCTCTCCTCCCGCACTTGGAAGGCTGGGGAGCCATCTGCTGCGAGGGCTCGAGCGCCGTCTCAGCGTACGGGATGCCTCGCCGTACTAACGCCAGTCTCCTCTCATTTTCTTTCATCCTTCTTCTTTTCCTTCTGTCTCTTATAACAGTCCCACATCTTACGCCCACTCCCTCCCACACACTCCCCTCACTCCTCATCTTTTCTTTTCTCACTTCATTTTTTTTTTTTTTTTCTACTCTGAGAAAGAAAAGAGAGGGCAGAAATATGTTCTTTTTTTCAGAGAGATATGAATTCAGATCAACACAGTATTGTGCGCCATCGAGGTCACAGGTTCCCAGGTTGCAGGATTTCTGCTCTATTTCAGCTCTCGGCACACCTAAGCCAGGTCATCAAGAGCAGAACAGTGATAAAACAGAACAATATTGCCTGTCCGACTTCATCCGTGGCAAAAAAAAAAAACAAAAACAACAAAAAACAGACCAGTGAGCTTCACTTCCTGTTTGTAATTTGTATTAGCTTCTACTTAATACAAAGTTGATTATTTTCCCATAACAGCACTTTTTCATTGCGCTTATACCACATACTGTTACTAGTTTTTATTTATGTATTAACAGCATGCTGTACTTCTTATCCATTTATAGTTGCATGTGATGTTGTTGAACATCCAGGAAACAAATGACTTTTTTATTATCAGTTTTTGTTCCCTCATCAACCTCTTTTTCTCTCTCTCTCTCTCTCTCTCTCTCTCTCTCTCTCTCTCTCTTGAAGTAAATAAGACAAAGAAAATTATTACAAAGTGCTGGCACTGGAGACTCCTTACATAAATGTTAAATTAATTGATATTTTTTTTTAATATAGCGTTTTGTTTTGTTTTGTTTTTTCCAGATGACTTGCCTAAATAATTTAGATTTTAGATGACCAAGCTGAAAACATTTCCTGTAGTTGATGCAAAATTCTACATTTAATTGGATAGAAAATGTGTTGAAATGATAAATAAATAAATAAATAAATAAATACACAAATAAATAAATAAAGTAGGTATTTTCAACTTTGTCGAACTCACTATTTAAAAAAAAAAAACAACATTTTTAACAAACCGTATTTTATCATGGATCTACTTCTTTATCTTAAGCGTTATTTGCTGTTTTCCGATCTTTATCCAATTTCATTTCATTTTTTATTTATTATCAGGATTTCTTCGAGCTTTTTACCAGCTCCGATGATTCGAGACGCCAGTGGAGGCACACTGCTCTCAGTTTCCTGAAATGTTATTTTATTTGGCTGAAACTTCTAGCGAGACATTTCGAGTTCACAAAGTGTCGAAAGTTTTCTGTTTGAGATCAAGGTCCGTCCTCGAAGGAAGTGTTAAACGTAGGTGTGTGTGTTTGTGTGTGTGTGTGTGTATGCATGAACCTCGCCCACTCCTGTGTCCACAGTCTTCTCTATATATCTACCTACAAAAGGAGTAGGAGTGTGCAGGTGAAGAGTCTTTTTTTTTTTTTTCTTTCTTCCTTTTTATATTTTACTGCCGTGTGAAGTGGAATAAACGGGCACATTTAATGCTGCTCTTGGAGGAAATCGATTGGCGGCTTTCTTTTGTTCTTTTTGTGTTCTGTTGTTGTCGGTGACTCTGGGTCTTCTCCTGGTGGAGGAACACACAGCAGGTAGATGGAGTGATGCTTTCACTTAGCACTGCCTGCAGGCGGGATAATAAATCCTGAGCGACTCCTCGCACATAAACCTGGAGAATCTGCAATCGATAAAGGGATCCGAGTTCAAAATGTAGATAAAACACCTAGAAATGCATCTGTTCCATAAAACCCGCCGAGTCCTGATCCACAGAGTGAGGAGACTGCAGACGTGTGAGCTGCCTTCAGGAGCCTGATACATCCAACCTCGAATTTCCCTTAAATACCTCTCTCTTCTCTTCTCTTCTTTTCTCTTCTCTTCTCTTCTCCATCACTCATCTTCTCTTCTCTTCTCCTCTCCATCACTCATCTTCTCCTCTCTTCTCTTCTCCATCACTCATCTTCTCTTCTCATCTCTTCTCCATCGCTCATCTTCTCTTCTCCTCTCTTCTCTTCTCTTCTCCATCAGTCATCTTCTCTTCTCTTTTCTCCTCTTCTCCATCACTCATCTTCTCTTTTCTTCTCTTCTCCATCACTCATTTTCTCTTCTCTTCTCCATCACTCATCTTCTCTTCTCTTCTCCTCTCCATCACTCATCTTCTCCTCTCTTCTCTTCTCCATCACTCATCTTCTCTTCTCATCTCTTCTCCATCACTCATCTTCTCTTCTCCTCTCTTCTCTTCTCTTCTCCATCAGTCATCTTCTCTTCTCTTTTCTCTTCTCTTCTCCATCACTCATCTTCTCTTCTCATCTCTTCTCCATCACTCATCTTCTCTTCTCCATCCCTCTTCTTCTCTTCTCTTCTCTTCTCTTCTCTTCTCTTCTCTTCTCTTCTCTTCTCCATCACTCATCTTCTCTTCTCATCTCTTCTCTTCTCCATCACTCATCTTCTCTTTTCTTCTCCTCTCCATCACTCATCTTCTCCTCTCTTCTCTTCTCCATCACTCATCTTCTCTTCTCCTCTCTTCTCCATCACTCATCTTCTCTTCTCCATCACTCATCTTCTCTTCTCTTCTTCATCACTCATCTTCTCTTCTCCTCTCTTCTCTTCTCTTCTCCATCAGTCATCTTCTCTTCTCTTTTCTCCTCTTCTCCATCACTCATTTTCTCTTCTCTTCTCTTCTCTTCTCCATCACTCATCTTCTCTTCTCTTTCCTTCTCTTCTCCATCACTCATCTTTTCTCTTTTCTCCTCTTCTCCATCACTCATCTTCTCTTCTCTTTTCTTCTCCTCTCCATCACTCATCTTCTCTTCTCTTTTCTTCTCTTCTCTTTTCTTCTCCTCTCCATCACTCATCTTCTCTTCTCCATCACTCATGTTCTCTTCTCTTCTTCATCACTCATCTTCTCTTCTCCATCACTCATCTTCTCTTCTCTTCTTCATCACTCATCTTCTCTTCTATTCTCTTCTCCATCACTCATCTTTTCTCTTTTCTCCTCTTCTCCATCACTCATCTTCTCTTCTCTTTTCTTCTCTTCTCTTTTCTTCTCCTCTCCATCACTCATCTTCTCTTCTCTTTTCTTCTCTTCTCCATCACTCATCTTCTCTTCTCCATCACTCATCTTCTCTTCTCTTCTTCATCACTCATCTTCTCTTCTCCTCTCTTCTCTTCTCCATCAGTCATCTTCTCTTCTCTTTTCTCCTCTTCTCCATCACTCATCTTCTCTTCTCTTCTCTTCTCTATCACTCATCTTCTCTTCTCCATCACTCATCTTCTCTTCTCTTCTTCATCACTCATCTTCTCTTCTCCTCTCTTCTCTTCTCTTCTCCATCAGTCATCTTCTCTTCTCTTTTCTCCTCTTCTCCATCACTCATCTTCTCTTCTCTTCTCTTCTCTTCTCCATCACTCATCTTCTCTTCTCCATCACTCATCTTCTCTTCTCTTCTCCATCACTCATCTTCTCTTCTCCTCTCTTCTCTTCTCCATCAGTCATCTTCTCTTCTCTTCTCCATCACTCATCTTCTCTTCTCCTCTCTTCTCTTCTCTTCTCTTCTCTTCTCCATCACTCATCTTCTCTTCTCCTCTCTTCTCTTCTCCATCAGTCATCTTCTCTTCTCTTCTCCATCACTCATCTTCTCTTCTCCTCTCTTCTCTTCTCTTCTCTTCTCTTCTCCATCACTCATCTTTTCTTCCCTTCTTTCGTCTTTCTTATTTTCTCTCTTTTCTTTACCCCTTCTTCACGTTCAATTCAAATCACTCATCTTTTCTTCTTTTCTCTTCTGTTCTCCTTTCGGTCATTTTTTTGTTCATTCTTAAGTTCTTTTTTTATTTCTTAGTGTTCTTATTACGTTTGCTCTCATGTGACCTGTACGGTGCGTTTCAATCTCCATCGACTCCGCAATGGAAAACTGTCAACTCTGAGTCGGGACACTTTCCTCAGTCGTGTGTGTAGCGATTATTATTATTATTATTATTCATTTCACAGATTTCTCCAAGACCTTACCGCTCCCTCGTGAAGACTGTCAATGAACGTATGATGAATCCTCAAGTGTGTGTTTGTGTGTGTGTGTGTGTGTGTGTGTGTGTGTGTGTGTGTGTGTGTGTGTGAGTGTCTGCACGAGTGTGTTTGTGTGTGTGTAGGTGACCTCAGCACGAGGGTCTGGTCCTAAATCTCGGGGGCGGTGTAGTGCGCAGGGTTGTGAGGTCAGTAAAACACTGCAGCTCTTCAGTGAGTTTACGAGTGAAGTGTCGGTCTGCTGAGGGAGGAGGTGTAACAGGTCACACTCATAAACCACTCAGCGATCTATCACCACATCTGTCTTACACACGTGTGTGTGTGTGTGTGTGTGTGTGTGTGTGTGTGTGTGTGTGTGTTTTCACTGACAGAATGGTGTGATAAGAGGTTCTGGCACACACGTGACGCACGTCTCTACTGTTCAAAAGTTTGGAGTCAGCATTCTCATTAACGTGTGTCCAGAGTGATGATTTCCAAAATTTCTGTCAGTAAGGAATAAAACACTTGGGTGCACGCTGGTATAGGAAAATAATCAGTGATGGGGTGGTGCGATGCAGACTGACATTGCTGTTACCACCCCTGTGTATGAGCTGTTACTATAGCAACGCGAACTACTGTATCCGAACGAGCGCGTCAATATTACCTATTGTTTATGTTACAGCCAGAACTTCCTATCTGTGCCACACGGTTATATCACCTTCTGACCAATCAGATTCGAGAAAAGACATCTTATGACCTTTCCTGAATAACTTTTCGTTAACTCGCTTCATCTTTATGTAACGCTGCATGACTCTTTATAATTGAAGGTATTTTTTTTTTTACCTCGAATCCGTTGTACCTTTTGCTTTTGTGTACCTTTTAAGTTCTCTGTCCTTTCCCTTTCCATCTAATCAGCTTGTCTGTGACTTTCTGCAGCAGCTTGGTCCAGATGTTCAGCTCTGCGTGATGTGGGCGTGCTGTCAGCGTTTTCTGCGGCTTTGCGTCCCGAGCAGCGGACTTCCTGAAACTGACCGAGTGACCACGATTCAGATTTTTTTTCAAAGTCATCAGAGGATGAAAGTCATCCAGGCCGAGAGTGCTGGGTTTGGCTCGGTCACTTCCATCCTCTGATGACTTTGATCCATGGCCACTTTTCTGGTGTGGAAGTCAGAATGACACCCGTATCGCTGTCCTGGCTAATTATCGGTGCTATTTGGCTAGCTTTAAAGTTCTCTGCATGATGTGTAGATAATGAAGTGTCTGAACTTTGCACTATCCGGATAACGTTATTACTGTAACACGTCCTGTCACCTGACAATTTTCTATCGTTTGTGCTTCAAACCCTCAAACGTCATCAGGGTGTCTAAACTTACGAGTACAACAGCTCGTAATCGGAGTAAATATTAATAACGGGACTCGTTAAAGACAGAAAATAAATCCCTGAGCCAGTGGTAGAATGTGGAGGCTGGAAATGCTGCAGTGTAACACTGTTCTCAGGTTGTCTGGCTTTACGTTCTGTTTGTCTTCCTCCAATACCCCCGTCCCCCGTCCTTCCCCCTACCAAAGCTGCTCTTTCTGAGGCGGGAAATATCCGGCGTCTTTCTGAGATCTCAGGTGGAGTGAAACGATTTTTAGAGATAAATAAATACGTAAAATAAATGAAATAAATGTTTAAGCCACGATCATTGACCATTTAGTGCAGAGTACAGACCCTACAGGTGACTGAACCATTCAGACACAACTGAGGTCGTTAGTAACCCAGTACGCATCGGTGTACAGAACTGAGGTACATGAAAGAATCCTGGCCAAAAAGAAAAAAAAAAAAAAAAAAAGAAAGGAGAAGAGACAGAAATAAATAAATGAACAAACAAACAAAAAGAAAAAAAAAAGCTACTAGACTCACGGACAAAAATAAATAAATAAATAAATAAAATAATTCATGGCCAGACAAACAAACCAATAATAAATGATAGGTAGACAGAGAGAGAAAAAGAGGCAAAAAAAATTTGTTGGCAAAAATAGAGAAAGCAAAAAAAAAATTTTTTAAAGAATCATGGCCAGCCAATCAAACAAATAAACAAGCAAACATGATATATATATATATATATATATATATATATATATATATATATATATATATATATATATATAGATAGATAGATAGATAGATAGATAGATAGATAGATAGATAGATAGATAGATAAGAAATAAAAAAATACAATGCAATTATTGCCAAAAAAAATTGAGAAAACAAACAAACACACACACACACACACACACACACACACACACACAAATAATCATGGCCAGCCAATCAAACAAATAAAAAAACAATAAATAAATAATAGATAGATAGATAGACAAAAAAGATAAAACAATTATTGGCAAAAATAAAGAAAGCAAAAAAAGAAATCATGGTCAAAAATAATGAAATGAATTATGGAAATAAAACACATTAAAAAAAGAATCATGGCCAGACAGACAGATCATATATGTATGATGTCTACAGAAAATTTATATATGTCTATGTGCATATATGTACAAATATGTACAGAAAAAGAAAAAAAAATTAAAAGAATCATTGCCAAAAAATAGATAAAACTAATAATGAAAAGATTCATGGCTGAAAATTTACAGATAAAGGAAATGGAGTCGAGAGAATCATGGCCAAAAGTGTGTTTGGCTAACAATGTATTTTACAAAGAAATGTAAAAAGAGTCCAAATGATCCAAGTATGAACTGAAAGAAATCAACAAAATGTAGTGTTGTGATATTTTATACTGTTCTAACATTTTGTCTGTAACAAAAAGAATGAATGTAAAAAATTGTCCGCTCAGAGGAGCGACTAATCCCCGATCCTACAGATCCCAAAAAAACCAAAAACCAAAAACACACACCTCTGAAAAATTAGTGCATATTAAAATAAAACGTTGTGATGTATATCACAGCTGTAGCTTTTCCTTTCTCCTATTCTCTGACCTTCAGCCATCACCACATTTCATTTTCTGCTCTTCCTCTGAGCGAGTCTCCAGAGTTCTGTCTCCTTAACCTGCAATACTTCTTGGCTGCTGCTATTTTTTTTTTTTTTTTTTTTTTTTACATTTTTTTTTATCCAATTTCTTTTCCTGGTGGTTGGATACGTTCCATACGGATGAATCCGGATCCGTCCTCTTGCTCTGCTGAGGCTCATGGACTCTCCTTTTAAGACGTATGTAAGACCTCGGGATACGGTGGCAAGTCACGGACCAGGTTTCTGTCAGATATCGCAGACTCCCTCGGGGGACTCGGAGGAAGCCTCGGAGAAGGAGCTAGTCCTGTTCTGTTAGCTAGCGCTGAAGTTGGAGTATGATTAGCGGCAGGGAAGCGAACTGCATGTGAGACGCAGGCGTGGAGACGATTGAGCTTGCAGATTTTTCAACTCTGAAATTATTTAGATCCCCGACTTCACTCCTCTCTCTCTCTCTCTCTCTCTCTAACACACACACACACACACACACACACACACACACACATGCTGTAAGACGAGCTCAGTGATGGCTATTAAGGAGTATATATTGTGACAGATTCCAATTAGGTCAAGAAAAAGAAACTTTGTGAGTACACCGCAACGCAAATCTAATCTACTCGACTGTTAATATTTCCTCTGTAGTGTTAGCCTGTGTGTGTGTGTGTGTGTGTGTGTATGTGGTTCAGAGCGTATATATTTATTCACAATATCTCAAATGAACAGCGTGGACTTGGCAGTCTGTCGGATGTCGTGGCTCGCCTTTGCAAATGGGGATTTCTGTCTCTCTCTCTCGCTCTCTCTCTCTCGCTCTCTTTTTTGTTTCTTTTTCTGTCTGGATGCGTGTGACTCATCTTCGCTCTGTCTGAGATATATAAATACAGATTCAGTCACTTGAGAAACATTTGTCTGTGGTTCTTCTCACTTTTCCTTTACACAGTCACCGAGCAGCTGGTAGATGAGTGTCGGAATCGCACAGCAACGACTGGTTTGCTCACCCCGAAAAAGACAAGGCCTTGAATTGAGTAAAAAATTTAATTGACTGTCCGTAGATAAATATCGAGTCTCTGATTTGGACCACGGTTCAACTTTACCATAGATGACATTACAGACATTAGCAGAAGACTGCATATAAAAACGCATCAGCGCACACAACACATGAAAGCTAGCAATAAAACGACAGGGCAAGACTAGCACTGTCTTTTTAATCCGACTAGCGCCCATTCCCTTGGAAAGTTTGGCCAATCCCACCTGCTCCCACAGTTATTTTTATTTCACCTGGACACAAACAACAAATTTGTAGTTGTTTTTTTTTTCCCATTTTCTCCCCAATGTGGTCATCTGCCAATTCCCACCCCCCCAGCTCTCCCCTATCAAGCAACAGCTACAAACCAGGGAGGGTGAAGGCTAACATGTGCTTCCTGCTTAGCCAGCTGACTGCATCTTTTTGAGCTGCTGCTTATACAATACTACACTCACACTCAGAGGAGAGCGCTATCCGCTGTCTTCCGCATACTTGAGCTCACAGACACCCAGGATTGGCTAGTGTGCCTGTGATTGACAGGGGACAGAGTATACACCATGCCTCCGACCCAGAGAGCCACGTCTGGTGGTGCAATCATCAGGATTTGAAGTCATGATATCCCGAACATAGGGCGAATACCACTATCCCCACAAATTAGTCACTGGGCTCTGGCGGCTCAACGGTTGAGGCTTTGGGTTACTGACTAGAAGGTCGGGATTTCAAGCCCCAGTACCACCAAATTGCCACTGTTGGGCCCTTGAGCAAGGCCCTTAACCCTGTCTGCTCCAGGGGTGCCTTATCATGGCTGACCCTGCACTCTTACCCCAGCTTCCTAACAAGCTGGGGTATGCGGGAAAAAATTATTTCACTGTGCGGTAATGTATATGTGACAAATAAAGACTTCTTCTTCTTCTTCTTCTTCTTCTTCTTCTTCTAATAAACTGTCATGACTCATGACCAGACCAGGATCAAGCACTTACAAAAGATGAACAAATGCTGTAAGAGTGTCATGTTGGTAAATCCCGTGCAGAGGACCTGCTACAGAAACCGTGAACAGTGATGTTTTATATTTAGAAAACTGATTAAAATTATAATATCTTTCAAGTGCTTGGTTCGGTCTGGTGAAATACTTTGTTGGGCTTTCATCCAGACCGCGGTTTGCCAGTTGACAACCTCTCCCTGCCTTAGACGTCACCTTACACCGTGTCAGACATGCCCAGGTGAGCAGCCCTGGCCTTCAGCTATGAAGCATCCTCTTTATATGTGAATTTTGTGAAGCGGTCCATGCTTCAGGGCTAAGGTTTGCTCAAAACACAGTATGGCCCCTGAAATTGAGGCAGAGGGCATGGCATCAGGCTGTTAACTGTGTACATGCCCAGCCCACACTGCTGTCCTCCATCCCTGTGTCAGATGGCATGATTGTGGTCATGGTCAAAAGCTGCCAACCTGGCTGTCTGTCTCTCTGTGGCAGTCCTGAGTCTCTCGCTGTGACTGAGAGGTCACATCCCGAACGGCAGCTGACTCATTTCTGTCTTCCTAATGGCCAAACTCTTAAACTGATACATCTGAATCATTGGTCCTGTTTACTAGGAAAAGGTGCTGAAATCAGAAATCTAGGTTGCATGAACATATTAATATGCTGCCTGTAGGGTAAGCTGCAATCGGATGAACTGCAGAGCCATTTGCCAGAAAAAAGTGTCCTCTGCCACGACTAACAGCTTGCGGATTTCGCGCCTATTTTTTCCCTCTTGGAAAAAGGGGAAGATCAGAGCCGAGCTTCGAAATCATCAGAGACGCCCCTGCGTCGCTAGCTGCAGCTCGAATTGTTGCCAGAGTGTAAAATCAGGAGATCTAGTCTGGAGAAAATACAAGAATAGCATATTGCAATCCTGTAGCTTCCCCCAAGCACCAGAAACCTACCGAATATTTCCTCATCTCAGCGTATAGAGATTTTGATTAAAGTGCGCCAAGGTTTAATGCTCAACAAAGCTCGGACTCTCATTGAGCAGGAAATGCTGTTTTCATTACTTTCAAGGACGGGACAGGACCAGGCTGCAGTGCAAGGCTAATAGCTCTTTAAAAAGATGAGCCTTAGGACAGACAGTGTCTCTCCTTTATGACCGAGATCCTTATGAGACCCGACAGTGATGGATTTTTAAAAATGTTGCTTAGAGGTTTCTCGGGCATGGCCATTTCTGCTAATCGGTGGACAAAGACCTGAGCATTTCTGACTGTTGAATTCATTTGCAACCGCGAATCAGCAGGAACAGCTGCTTTAATTGGGTACAATTAATTGTTTGGTACAATAGCGTACCAAGGACTAAAAAAACAATGTTACTGTTGCTTCATCAGTGGTCTATTTAGCACTACAGACTGTAGAGGCTTATTTCTGAAATTAATTGAAAATACTCTCAAAAGGCAAAAGTTCATTGCTGAAAACTTGTTGTAAAGACCAAAACGTTGCGTTATTGCACGGCTAACACGGAGTGGATGAGTTGTACAATCTGATAGCGGTGGGTATGAAGGACCTCCTGTATTGCACTTTGCTGCACCGTAACTGGATCAGTCTGGAGCTAAAAATGCTCCGCTGCATGACTTGCTGTTCATTGAGGGCGTTAGAGACATTGTTCCTGATGAGCAGCAGTTTATCCAGCATCACGTCCTGCAAAACTGATTCCAGGGAGACCAGATTGGTCCCAGTGACCTGTCCGGGTTTAGATTAGTCTGCTGACATCTCCTACTTTGAAACCACTACCCCAGCATACTGCTGCGTAAAAGATGGTGCCCACCACAACCGACCGGTGGAACATGGGACCATCTTTTTACGCAACATTCGCCATTTACATTCCAATCTCTTCTGTTTAGATTCTCCTTCATCCATGTGCTCCTCAAGGCAGATAGAACCTACAGTGGAAAATGTTGTTAAAAGGAAATGGCATTAAGATCATGCCGAAATAATCTTCAGGTCCGTTACTCTGAAGGCTACAGAGATAAATGCATGATCATCCATAGTTTGATCACTTTATATTTGTGACAATTAAAGGAACAGATGCAGTTAAGTTGTGAAACATCTTGCAGGAAAAAAAACACTTATATGTTCTAAATGTGTTCTATCAAGTAACACCCTTGCTAAATCAATCACTATTCATGACTTTAAATAATCCATTTTCACAAATTACAGCAAACCAGGTAAATGATGAAGCACAGTTGGTAAGAAAACATTGTCTGAGAAAAATACATTGAAAAATGTGGTTCAGTTTAGACGTTAGACTGTATGATTTAAACATTTCAAGAAAATTATGTATATAAGGCTTCAAAGAAAGTTATTAGATTGTGACTTTCTGTGATGATTGATGGCGGGACGACAGGCTCAACGGTATTTCTGTCAGCATGGAATAATATGTATATTTATACCTTCTGTCTTAACACCAAAGCATAGTTTCATAGAGTCTCTAAAGAATGAACAAAGGCTTTATCCTCTTCCAGTTCATATTCAGAATTCTGAATTGGCCAGTTCATCCTGATGATGAATTGCAGAAATTAACGGTGCACAATTTCTCAGATGCAATCTTGTCAAAGCTGACATGTAAAATATGATTTTGGAATTGCAAGAGCTCATCAAGCGTAAGAGCACTGATGGGGGGGCGGACAGGCCTGAAGGTAGGGTAGCTGATCGGCAATTAATGTCGATGTGTGAAGTGTTCACTGAAACTAACGTGACATTTAGGCTTGTTTATATGAGGCAGGTTAAGGAAAAGTCTTAACCTTAACCAGCTTAATCATGGTTACATTGTAGGTTTGAATCTATGGATTATAGGGCAGGGGTATTCAACTAACATTTGTAAAGGTCTAGTTACGTAAAATGTCGTGTGAATGGTGACAACTTTTTCTGGCTATAAATAAGACAATTTAAATTGGTAATGTTTTGGGTTATTACCACTTTTGACCTGAGCCACAGACTCAACAAGCAAGATGTGTTTTGAATTTGACGGGGAGAGTAGATGCATACTTCTCTGTCCATTTTGTTTTCATAGTCAAAACAAATCATTTCATCCGTTAGCTAATCGGCCAAGAGAGAGTAAATAAAATGGCAAAAGTCTTTTAAAACTCTGCTTTCTGAACTAACATCATGACGCTGTAGCTAGTCTTTGGTCCAATGAGCTGCTTCCAGCTAAATAATTTATGATTGGATGGAACAAGCCATAACACAGGCTGTTAAAGGATCTGCAATGGCTATGAAGCCAGTTTTGTTTATTTCTTTTTTAATATGGCTCAGCTACAGTATTTTTTAATTTACTTGGTTTCAGTCTGCTGAAATACTTTGTTGGGTCTGCACCCAGACTACCGTCCACTAGTTGATGTACACGTTCGCCTCACACCTCCGGGGTCGAGGGTTCGATTCCTGCCATGTGTGTGTGGAATTTGCATGTTCTCCCTGTGCTTTGGGGGTTTTCTCTGGGTACTCTGGTTTCCTCCCCCAGTCCAAAGACATGTGGTGTAGGCTGATTGGCATGTTCAAAAGTGTCCATAGTATGTGTGTGTGATTGTGCCCCATGCTCCCTGGGATATGCTCCAGGTTCCCCGTGACCCAGTAAGGATAAGTGGTATAGAAAACGGATGGATGGATGGTTCTCAGCCTTCATTTTCATCTCATGTCCTGTTGTTCAGTATTTTGCAGCTCCCTGTCACTGCTCGTGACTGACTTTTGGCCTGAGCTGCTGCACGTGTTCAGAGGATGGGACTGTGTGGTCGATGTTATCACCAAGCCTCTTGGTCATGAGGCAGCGTAGGATTGCCTCGAGCTTGGCCAAGGGATGAATTCCCCACAAACTAGCATGCTGCATTGCTATCATTACTGTTATATCAGTATCTGAAAGGTCACTGTAAATAACTCTGGCACAATTGCCCGTCACATGACTTATAATAGTATGTATAGATAGATATTGAGCGATACCATCTATATAGTAGATTATACTTTATATACCCTAGCAGATAGTCAAACCTCTCTTGATTTTTGGGTGGAGGAGCTTGAAATTGTGAAAGCTCAGCTCTTTCTTTCACAGTAGGTCCTTTATAGCCAAACTCAGCTTGCATAACCCATAGGTCATAGCCGCCCATGGGAAAATAGAATTCTGGGACAATAGGTATATTGTGTATACACATACACTAGCAATCCATGTGAGAATTCAGATTCTTTGCACCAGAGGAGGGCATGTGATGGACTTACACATTTAACCTTCTGAAAGGTGAACATAAACGATACACTTAATACTCAATATGTCTCCAAATAATCATGAATGCATATTTATTTTCATTATATAATGAGTTAATAAGTAGGTCACTACTTATGGGTCTTTTACTAGGCCACCCTAAATTTACATATCTCCTGCCGTCATACCTGCGCACAACATAAAAGGAATACATGAATAAATTTATTAAGGGCTTTTGAAGTATACGTATAACAGCGAAAGAACAGGCCGTCATTCTGAGTGAAATCTGAGAGGGCTTCTCAATCTCTCTGTGAAGATGCCTGGAGTGCAGTGTCTCTACCTTGGCTCTACGGTGTCGTTTCTTGCGCTGATTTTGTAAATGGCCCTTCTGGGTTTCCTTACGGGCCATAAAAACGCAGTTGTACCTCTAAGACTGCTTAAAGATCTCCTGTCTAAAAGAGATCAGAAAGATTATTATGATACACTAATGAATTTTAAAGGCTCTCTAATGGGCTATCACAGGTAAACGAGGCAGTGTTTGGGAATGAGTTGAAGGCTGTTACAGCTGTACTGTTAGGTAAATGTCTGAGCATTGTCTGTAATGCGAATGACACTGTTTGATTTTGTATGTGTGGTGCGTAGTTGCCTAGGCTGTATTGCATTAGCAGTAATCGTGATAGTAAGGACCTCTAAATAAAATTTGGAACACGTAAAACATATTTCTGTTAGTAGTGTAATATGTTGACTTGATCTGGATTGATTGGTTGGGTGATTGGCTGATAGTATGATTTAATAGTTGGTTGGTCGATTGATAATTGGATGGTTGGTGGGCCGGTTTGTTGGTTGGCTGGCTGACTGGTTGTTTGTTGATCAGTTGACTTGCTTGGTCGTTGGTTGATTGGATGATTTAATGGTTGGTTGATTGATTGATGATTTGATGGTTGGATAGATTATTGGTGGACTGTTTGATCAGTTGGTTGGTTGTTAGACTGGCTGATTAAATTAACTAATCGTTGGTTGATTAATTGATTTGATGGTTGGCTGGTTTGTTGGTGGGCTGGTTGGTTGGCTAGTTGGTTGGTGGGCTGACTGGCTGATTGGTTGTTAGGCATTTGGCTGATTTGAGGTTGGTTGTTTGTCTGGATCATTGTTGGGCCGGTTTGTTGGTTGGATGGCTGGTTTGCTGGTTGGTGAGCGGTTGATTGGTTGTTCAAGGAAGTGAATGATTAATTGATTTGTTGGTGACCTGGATGGTGCATTGTTTGGATGGATGGATAATTATGATAAATTAGTTTATTGGTTGGTTAGCTGGTTAACTGAGTAAATAAGTGAGTGAGTGTTTGGTTGATTAATTAATTGATTGGCTGGCTGGATGATTTGTTGATGGTTAGTTGGTTAATTAATTGGGCTGGTTGGTTCATTCATCCATTCATTCATTCATTCATTCATTATGTTGGGAAGAATGGAATTTATCTTTTGCTTGCTCATTCACTTTGTTTACAAGGTTTCTTTGTTTTTATTTCCTATCCGAGCAAATGTTTCTGCAACACTGGATGTAGCTTGGAGCTTGAGCACAGGACATGGCTCATCGGAGCTCAGTCACTTGATGCAGTGTGTGGTTGAAATTCTGTGTGTGTGTGTGTGTGTGTGTGTGTGTGTGTGTGTGTGTGTGTGTATGTATGTATGAGTGGGCAGAGGAAGATGAGAGAGAACCAGTGGTTTTATTTTTGCATAACCAAGGCGTTTTAGTAGGTCTCACATTATTCCTATATAACAGACATAAACTATATAATACTACATACGAGTACCACTTTCATTTGGGTTTGTTTAGAACTTTTTAAGGAGCTGTATTGCAGTGCACAATATGTGCCATCTCTTATCTCTGTGCTCTTTTGCGTCAGTGAACGTCAACCAGCTTCCGTTAGTGGTACTTTTTTTTTTTTACCATCAGAAGAGGAATAAAAGGTTGAGTAGTTCCCACTTCACTTTAAAGCAATTCTGGAACCACGTGTTTCTACCCTTGTAACCTGATGTTTCTGCTCGTCTCCTTGTAGCTCTGCAGTATTGGGAAAAATGCGAACATGCACCTACAATATCTTAGGTGAAGTCACGAAGCCTTTCCAGGTTCACCCATTAAGATTTTACTAAACCAGGGCATTGCTGCAGAATGAACATTATAAAATAAAGAGACTGCGCTGTACCTTAAAACAATTCACATTAAATGTATTATTGTCCATTGTGTATTCAGAGTTGGGTTACACACCTGTGTAAGTAGAATTTCCTGGGTGCACCATTCAGGTTAGTCAAATTACCTGCATGAAATTCACACCTTCAAGTTTGCCAGATTTTTCTGAGTAGAAGCATCTGACACAATGCTTTTCAATCATGTCTAGTCCTCTGCCTTTAAACACAAGCATTTGCTTTTAAACCTGAAAAATAAATAGATAGAAAGTGCATGGCATGTTTGCTATTAAAGGTTGAGTCTTGCGTAAAAGTGGCTCTCTGGCAGTCCTGGGATTTGAACTCAAGCTTCTGGTTGCTAACACAACTTCTAATCTACTGCTTCTACTTCTAACAACTTCTAATCTACTGCTGTTTCCTATTAATATACATTAGAGTACTGTTCCACTTAGCAGATATGACACTGATGTGCTGAATGGACTAGTGTTGCATATCACACCCAGTGAGTGTTGAAAAAAAAAAATCGGTCTTCTCCTGCAGACATGCTTTAGTTTCTGTGATTGTTAATTGTATCTCAAAAGAAAGTACTATTCATGTACTATTCATGTTTTTTTGAACTGTAATGCCAAGATGTACAGCATCCTCCCTTGGCAACTTGGGTCAAGCAGCCAAAATGAGAGACATCTGCTTGGCTTTTCTTTTCTTTGGTCTGAATTTTGGTAGAAAAAAAAATCTCTCTGTACTCCTCCATATTTTGGAGTAAAGCATCAAGAGCTGTGGGAATACTATGAGAGGGAGGAAGAGCCAAGAGGGCTGACTGACTCACACCTACTACTGTCTTATTTTCAACACTGTGTGTCTAGAAAATGCACACAAATCAATGTAGTATTTTTTAATCTTGCCAGGAAACGGATGCCAATACTTGGATCAGCACATTTTTTTGAGTTTATTAGAAATCCGATGCTATAGTGGACGCACGCAGAATTAAGAGGTAGGAAACTGGAATTGAGCTTACACAATATTGCAGAACGTTTGTGGACACCTGACCATCACGCTCATATGTGCTTGCTGAACATCCCATTCTAGATTTAGTCCTCCTTTTGCAGTTATAATAACTTCCGGGAAGGCTTTCCACTAGATTTTGGGGCGTGGCTGTGGGGATTTGTGTTCATTCAGCCATAAGAACATTAGTGAGGTCAGGCACTATGTTGCCCCTGTGAGGAGGACTGGGGTGCAGTCGGCGTTCCGGCTCATTCCAGAGGTATTCAGTGAGGTTGAGGTCAGGACTCTGCGCAGGACACTCGAGTTCTTCCACTCCAACCTTGGCAAACCTTGTCTTCATGGGGCTTCCTTTGTGCACAGGGGCATTGTCATGCTGGAACATGTTTGGGCCTCTTAGTTCCAGTGAAGGGAAATTGTAAATGTACTGTATAGAAAGACATCCTATACAGTTTCGTGCTTCCAACTTTGTAGCAACAGTTTGGGGAAGAACCACATATGGGCGTGATGGTCAGGTGTCCACATACATATGGCCATATAGTGTCTCTTGGTGGTAAAAGAAAATCTGTTTGTTTTTGTTTTTTTTGTTTTTTTACATTGGTATCAGGTTGAGATGCTGAAAGAAATGGAGATCTCCATGAACTTACTTAACATACAGTGTCTGAAAATCTGGAAAGCAGCTTTGTCCACGGTATAAGTTATAGAGATTCGGCCCATCCAGATTCGGACAGTACACGAGCCATGAACCGCAAAACATGCTGAAGTGCTGGGTCATTATTTAGACCTAATATCTTATTATTTTGACTAAAATATATTGTTAATTCAACATAATATCTCACTATTTCAAGAGAGTGTGAAATATCTTGTTATTTCATGTTACTATTTTGCTGTCTCATTATTTCAAGACGTCATTATTTTGTCTTTCTGAGTAGAAATTGAGTTGAAATTTCTAATTGAGAAAATGAGCTATTACATCAAAACAGTGACATAATGTATTGCTCATAACTCTAAACAACCAGTAGTTACCAGTAGTTATTGTGAATTATCATCTTGTTATTTATACATATTATCTCATTATTTCAGCTTAATCTTTAACATCCCACAATCTATCAGTGAGATGACTTTATTCAACATTAGCTCATAGTATTAATAATTCTTATTCCGTATTTTCCAGGTAGTAAGTAAGCCAGACGTTGCTTTAGCGGAATTCAGTTCTCATGTAGACGTCTATTGATTGGTAATTCGCTTAAATGTGTTCGGGTATAGTCAGATTTTTTAATCTTTACACTAAAATTGACAGAATTTCAGAATGGTTATAGCAGCCATTTTGTCTATTTTAAAATTATTTAAAATATGAATTTAAATTTAGATTTTAAAATGGTTTAAAATCTAAATAACAACATATTAATTCACAATAATGACATAGTATCTTGAAATAATGAGATATAATGACAGAATACCTTGAAATATGTTATCAATGAGCTGTTAATTCAAAATAAAGATTCCCCCTCCACAGGTCATTATTAGTTATAAAGTACATCAGTACATCACATGGCATTATAATAAATAGTGACCCTTGTGTTACAACGCGATTATAAGTGCTTTATGATTTGTTGTTATTGTATGTTTACAAGGACTTATTACTAATTATAAAATAACTATAAGCATAGTTACAATGCTGTAGGAATATGGGCATCATAGTAAATGTTACCGGATATTTGCACAGAAATCACAACAGTACAGTATGATGTAGAGTACATGCATGAAAGTAGGTTTTAATACAATTTAAAAATATAAATAAGGTAACCTTAATGTTAAAATTAATCAAACAGTGATATATGTGCAGCATGGCATGCGCGTACTGCAATAGTAGAAGCCTAGAAATGCTCGCAAAGGGTTCTATGGGTTAATGTGCGACATTATGCCGAAGCTGCTATTGTCCAAAATAGCGTAGCATCTCCCGCCCACGTACAATGGCTGCCTTGAGAGCGAATTTCCATATTATTTAGCAAATTAACAGCGCATTAAAGTATTAAACCATTTTGCTAGGCTTAGCTGTCAATTAAGTTCGCCTCTCTGACAAGCTGTTCCACTATAAAGCGAACATTTGGGGGGGGGAAAAAGAAAAGAAAAGTACCAAAGGCATGCCAGAGGGGCTTAAATAAAAGCCGGCTGCTTTGTTGAGTAGATGCTTTTCTCTGTTTTTTTTTTTTTTTCATTGCCCTGCTGCTGTGGTGCCAATAAATACCGGTGTCTCTTTGATTGGATAAATGAGTGCACCATGTAACGTGTGTGTGTGTGTGTGTGTGTGTGTGTGTGTGTGTGTACTTTGTACTGAAGTCTGCTGCTCAAACCAAACACAGCTACAGCTGGAGTGGAAATGGTAATATAGATTTTATGCTAGAAGTGATGGCGTTAGCTAATATCATCCGGTGCAGTCGCCTTGGCAAAAGTGAACATCTGATGAAGCATTTACTTACAAGTCATCGATTTCATCATTAAACCTCTCGCATATTCGCCTTTCTGCTAGCTCCGCTTGTGTGCAACTCGGTTAAAGTCTTGATCATTGATTCTGCGGGTTTCTGGGCTCGGAAAGGTCAATATTTTCCCTGTGCGTACTTCGATCTTAAAACGCCAATCAAAACGAGGAGGCATGGAAGTGACTAACCGAACAGAGCCGGGCAATCCACAAATCCATTTATTACTCAATCTGACCTTTGTTAGCTCAGGGTGGTTACTCAAGCTTATTTGTAAAGACCAAAATAAACTTTGATTCTTTACATTCTCTCTCTGTGTTCTTCCAGTTATGTCTTTTTTTATGTATGTTTTTATAGTTCATTAAGAGATTCTGTATATTTGATCCACAGTTTCCTGTCATGTGTTTACTTCTGATCAGGTCACTTTCACTCCATTGTTTATGGACGGCTAAATCTCTCTGACCATGTATATAGCACTGCTATTTTTTTTCCCTCCACACTCTAAAAAGCATTGCTACATCATTTCCCATGTACAGAAACTCAACACTGAACTTGAGAAAACATTGCAGTTGTGTTTGAGTCTGGCTAGACACCAGACATGTTAGCTACGTAGCAACAGTTAGCCATAATCCATTTCTCATCTTGACAATGAACAGGAAACTCGAATTGATGTGGGGGGAAAAAAAAAAATTGTTAGTGGTGTTTGTTACTTTTTATCTTTTCCTCATACTGTAGATGAAAAGTCTCATTTCTGCAGCGCCTTCTGTAGGGTATGTGTTAAGCAAAGGTGTGCTCGTATAGCAAATATAATGAAACACGTTGATTATTTTCCTCTAACAACATGCCCCAAAGTGTTCTATTTCTCTTATAACCACAGCGGTTTGTGAACAGTTACAATTTTGTACTTTTTTTGCCATATTTTAATCCGTTTCTATTATATCGCTTAAGTTATAGCAGCTATAAACCGTCGTTCCCTCACCAACCTCTCTCTTTTTTTTCTCTCTCTCTTGAAGTAAACAAATTTTTTAAAAAAACAAACAAAAAAAAAAACATGCAACTTATCATGTTAGTGAGAAACGATCTCATCCCAGGCTCACTTTAAAGAATATTTCGTTTTTGCAAGACCTTAGCAGAGCGTAGGAATTGTGTTTAATCACAGGTCTATCTTTAGAGGATCATCAGTGTAGATTCTGGCATGGAGGACACGGGATCATCTCGTATAAGTAATAATTTTAGGAAAACTCTGTCTCAAAAAAAATATCCTGTTGAAATAATTGCTGTTGAGAATGTCAGCGGTGCGCCGTATGAATAAATAATCGAGTCTGCCAAAGCTCTCCTTTGATAACCGTCAATGGATGCCACCACGTGCCATGAAATGACTTGTTTTCCACAAACACAGCATTAAAAAAAAAAAAGAGAGAAATTTGGCAGCTTGTTAATTCTAGTTTTAATCTGTGACACCTTGGTTGTTTTTTTCCCACTTCCTTCATTTCCTTCACCCAGACTCATTAAGCCGCCTGTGGGCTTTTATATTTGGTTATGCTAATCACATTCCAGACATTCATTTAGAACAAACATGGATCTCCCCAGGTGAAAGAAGTCATACTGTATTCCTTTATTGAAAGCCCCTCGTAGTCCGTCCCTACATTTATTACCCTCCTGCTAAGCTTCCGGAGGCTTCCACGCTTTGCCAGATCATTGCTCGGCTGGAGGAGGGAGCGCTGCCAGCTAATCCTGAGTGTCCATGCTTACAGCCAGCTGGAACTTCATTTCCCATAATGCCTCCTTCTGCTCTGGGGTCCAGGGGCTGGGAGAGTGGAATTGTAACTGAAGCATGGAGCAGATTGTTATGGCTACATGTGGACGCGGCTCAAAAGCGTCCTATTGCCAACGCAATCAAATTGGATATTCAGGAGATAAAATGAATGCAGCTTGTGTATTTACTTTTAATATCCATCATTTCATTGTAAAGGCACCACACACACACACACACACACACACACACACACACTAATGTTTGGGGTTGCCAGTGCAAAGGATGTCAGAAGTATAAAAGCTGTTATTGTAACTGCAGTCAGCAAGACTTCTCGGTAGCTGTTAAATAGTCAAGGTCCTTATCCTAGCATCCAGCTCACCCACTTTACCTTTTTTTCAGCTCGAACCTTTCTAGAAATACCTCTTACATTTGATCCAACTGGTAGAGACAAGATTAAGATAGCTGTTTAGCCATTTTTCTGATGGCATGCTACGAAGCTGACTCGATAGTGCTGACCGAGAGTTAGCCCTTTAAGCAGTGTGTGAGATCCAGAGTTAATTAAAAGGCTAAATTTCATTATAGAGTCTTTGGGAATCCTTGTATGTAATTACGCTTTGTCAGGTTGATTAAGCTATTACATTAGTCGACTAGCTAGCTAGCTTACTGCTTCTTGTCCCATCCTGTATAACAAGATTTGTAATGCTTGCCAAGGTTTTAATTTTACTTCATTTTCTTCATTTGTCTTCCTCTTCAGCTACACTAAAACTATTCCCAACTTTAAAATCGACTTGAATAAATAAATAGGCAAATAGATAAATGAATGAACGAGTAAATGAATGGATGAAATTACTCTGAGAAAAAAAGCCTAGTTATTCCCTTAAAAATAAACAACCAAACAAACGAACTAACAAATCTTATTTGCATAGCTCTATCTCCAGTCTGTCTGTTACGACACTGGGGTTAGAGGGAAGCACTCGCAGGGGAAAGTGGTCAGTTTAAAATAAAAGGAACATTCAAAAGAAAGGGGACAGTCACACAAAAGTCCAAAATTAAACATGATAATAATCCCAAAAAACACTAGGGCAGTAATTCCAAACAGATTAGTTAATAATCCAAACACTCACAGGGCAAAAATCCAGGAAGTTACGAGACATAAATCCAAGAACCCGGGAACGCCGAGTAAACAAAAACATTAGAAAAAACTCGTGAGGCAAGGAGGTGGTTTGGGAACCACGAACAACTAGCTTGAAACAATTTACTATTTTGACTCTAATCTAAATTTAGGGGGAACCACGAATAACGAGTTACGGGATAAAGCTCACGCAAGGAGGTGGTTTGGAAACCACGAGCAAAAGGCTACGGAACATATCTAAGTTCAGTCTAAACTAAGGTAAGGTTAAACTAATACTCCGCCAATGAGAAATAGGGAGGCGGAGACATGACACAAACCAAACATGAGCACATGGTAAAACACAGGAGGCGGAGACATGATGTGAACTTGAAAACAAAAACGCACATGGCAGAGGTAAACAAAACGTGAGTCTTTGAATGACAGTCCAGAGGGTTTTTATGAACAGCGCTGGAATGCGCTCAGTGGAATGCGGAAGTATGCTACTCACTAGCTTCGTAGCGAGAGAGAGGGAGAGGGATCCTAACACTGTCATTTATTTGCTCGTTTGTTTGTTTGGTTGGTTATTAAGTAATAGCTGAACTGCATAATGATGATGATAATAATAACAATAATAATGGTGATCATAATGACATCAGCAACACCACCACCACCATTATCACCACTAACAACAACACCACCACTATCACCACCAACAACAGCACCAACAACACCACCACCACTATCACCACCAACACCACCACCATCAGCACCAACAACAACAACACCACCAACAGCACCAACAACACCACCACCACCATCAGCACCAACAACAACACCACCACTATCACCAACAACAACAACACCACCACTATCACCACCAACAACACCACCACCAACAACAACACCACCACCATCATCACCACCAACAACACCACCACTATCACCACCAACAACAACACCACCACTATCAACACCACCACCACCACTATCACCACCAACACCACCACAACTATCACCACCAACAGCAACACCACCACCATCATCACCACTAACAACACCACCACCACTATCACCACCACCACCACCACCATCATCACCACCAACAACAACACCACCACTATCACCACCACCAACACCACTACCACCATCACCACCAACAACACCACCACTATCACCACCAACAACAACACCACTATCAACACCACCACTATCAACACCAACACCACCAACAACAACACCACCACTTTCACCACCAACAACACCACCACCACTATCACCACCAACACCACCACCACCACTATCACCACCACCAACAACAACAACACCACTATCACCACAACAACAACACCACCACCAACAACACCACCACTATCACCAACAACAACAACACCACTATCACCACAACAACAACACCACCACCAACACCACCACCACTATCACCACCATCAACAACAACACCACAACCACCACCACCAACAATACCACCACCACTATCACCACCAACAACAACACCACCACCACCATTGCCACCAACAACACCACCACCATCACCAACAACACACAACCACCACCACCAAGAAAAACAATGCCACCACCAACAGCAGCAATAACAAAAACAACAACACTATCACCACCAACACCACCACCACCAACAACAACACCACCACTATCACCACCACCAACAACACCACCACTATCACCACCAACACCACCACTATCACCATCAACAACAACAACACCACCACTATCACCACCAACAACACCACCACTATCACCAACAACACCACCACCACTATCACCACCAACAACAACACCACCATCACCACCAACAACACCACCACCACTATCACCACCAACAGCAACAACACCACAACCACCACCACCAACAATACCACCACCACTATCACCAACAACAACAACACCACCACCACCATTACCACCAACAACAACACCACCACCACCATCACCAACAACGCACAACCGCCACCACCAAGAACAACACTGCCACCACCAACAGCAGCAACAATAAAAACAACAACACTATCACCACCAACACCGCCACCACCAACAACAATACTACTTCTAATAATAATGGTGATGATCATAATGACCACCAACAACACCACTACTACTACTACTACTACTACTACTAATAATAATAATAATAATAATAATAATAATGGTTAATCTGTTTTTATTATAAAAGTTTTATTTAGTTATTTATTTTTTATCAGCACAGGTGATGTAAGGAGTTACGCGGTGTTGTCCGTGATCTGACAGCATGTTGCTCTCTTACATCTCCTTATCTGGATACGAGATACAATACTTTTCTATAACAGCCAGCTTTCCTCTGCTTCTCGCACCGTGTCAGAGTTTAGACAGCACCCCAGGTGGCCTGCCGTTTCACATTACTGTATGTGGGAGTGTGTGTGTGTGTGTGAGAGAGTGTGTGTGTGTGTGTGAGACTGAAGGAGAGATAGCGAGCGATAGAAAGTGACAGCGAAAGAGAGAAATGATGCGCTTGGTTGTCTCCGATGCTGCTGTGCAGTTTAGAAAGATCAAGTGTGTTTCTCAGGGAGGAGGAGGAAGTACATCATATTAAAGTCTGTCAGCAGTGCAGTGAGCCGCTGTGACCTCTCCACAGCTAAGGGTCGGAGGTTTATGAACAGTGCATTCCACACACAAACAAATCAAACACACACACACACACACACACACACACACACACACACAAATACCCACTGCACAATGCTGGGGAAAAGCTTTTTAAGAGATGGGCTGTCAGTATTGCTGCCTCACTTTCAGATTTCCAGTTTGTGAGTCTTTCCAATCACATCCATCTATTTTAGCATTGTTTTTAATATTTCCTGCTATGTAACCAATATTTCTATAAATATGGAGCATCCAGTGACCACAGCACTTATACTGATTAGCCAGACGGAGGTGATTAATTTCCAATAGTAACAGCTCTGATACTATTAGCTTTATCAAAACAATGTGTTTTATTCCCCTGCTGAAGAATTACTCCACATTCAGCACTGAAACTGTCCTTGCTCCACCACGATGAACAAATAAAGGTCAGTAACTAGTCAGAAACTCCAGTAACGTTTATGGCAGGAACTCGTATTCAGCACACACTTCTGCTAGCACTTGCAGGGACTGTTCATGGCATAACTCGCAGCTTGGCTCATCGTGACCTTTTTTCCAGGCAAGGAGATGCAGATTTCACATTCTTCCAACAAACTGGTGCAACTTGGTGATATTATTCCAATCATTAATCTCTTCTACACAATAATCTGTCCTTCAGATGAGATTAAGTCGAGCGCAGTAAAGGATCGCCGCCAGTGTTGGAAAATATTACGGGGTGTGTGTGTGTGTGTGTGTGTGTGTGTGTGTGTGTGTGTGTGTGTGTGTGTGTGTGAGAGAGAGAGAGAGAGAGAGAGAGAGAGAGAGAGAGAGAGAGAGGCAGAAACACATACAGGAGGCAGTGTGAGAGACAGACAGATATACATACAGGGAGACAGTGTGAGAGAGAGACAGACAGATGTACATACAGAGATATAGTGTGAGAGAGAGAGACAGATATATGCAGAGAGACAGTGTGAGAGAGAGATAGATATATGCAGACAGACAGTGTGAGAGAGACATATGCATACAGAGACACAGTGTGAGAGAGAGACAGATACACATACAGAGACACAGTGAGAGAGAGAGACAGATACATGCAGAGAGACAGTGTGAGAGAGAGACAGATACATGCAGAGAGACAGTGTGAGAGAGAGACAGACATACATACAGAGACACAGTGTGAGAGACAGACATACATACAGAGACACAGTGTGAGAGACAGACATATACATACAGAGACACAGTGTGAGAGAGAGACAGATACACATACAGAGACACAGTGAGAGAGAGAGAGACAGATACATGCAGACAGACAGTGAGAGAGAGACAGATACATGCAGAGAGACAGTGTGAGAGACAGACATATACACATACAGAGACACAGTGTGAGAGAGAGACAGATACACATACAGAGACACAGTGAGAGAGAGAGACAGATACACATACAGAGACACAGTGTGAGAGAGAGACAGATACACATACAGAGAGACAGTGTGAGAGAGAGAGACAGATACATGCAGGCAGACCGTGTGAGAGAGAGAGAGAGAGACAGATACATGCAGACAGACAGTGTGGGAGACAGAAACATATATACAGAGAGACAGTGTGAGAGAGAGACAGATATACAGTGCCCTCCACTAATATTGGCCCCCTTGGTAAATATGAGCAAAGAAGGCTGTGAAAAATTGTTTTTATTGTTTAACCTTTTGATCTTTTATTAAAAATATTCACAAAAATATTCTGCTCTCATGGATATCAAACAATTACAAACAAAACACAGGTTTATCCCAAAAAATCGTTGTTAAATACAGGTGTACACCAATTACTGGCACCTCTATGAATTCATATGAGAAAAATATATTTGAACTATATTCCCATTGATATTTTACATTTTTTAGTACACCTGGGTGACTAGGAACAAGAAATTGTTCAACCATGACTTCCTGTTTCACAGGAGTATAAATATGAGGTAACACATAGGCCAAATTCCCTTTAGGCTGCGTCCGAATTCACGTACTGTGACAGTACCTAAAGCACGGCCGTTGAAACAGTACGTACTACTCAGTATGTGTGTGTAGTATGAATACATCCCGGACATATTACATCTGCCATGTTGGCATTCTCATGTGACCTTGGATGTCATCATAAACACAAAAATCTTAAAGGGATGACCAGATTAAAGCAACCGCACTAACGGCAAAATGCACATCAGGAAAGTTAACTGAATTAGTTGGCAGTGTTAACAGGCTGAGGTAAATCCGTTGTCATTAGCTTGGCCGGCTAAGGCATGATGGAGTTCACAAAAAAGGTTTCAAACGCTGTGACAACTGTTTTCTTGTTTGAACCTTCAACAAGTGAACAGTTTATTCAGGTATTGTTAAACTAGTCCTGTTCATCCAAGGATTTATACTTTAAAAGAGCTGACACGCTGTCTTCTGCAAAAAAAAAAAAAAATCTGAGCTCGTCTGCACCAGTCCCGTTGCATTATGGGATTTTTGACTCGCGTAGTGTCCATTTATTGTACACTGCAAAATCTCGCTGGAAGCAGTACGCCATCCGGGTATTTCTCACCTACTGTTTCTCACCTACTGAGAATTAGGACATACTGCCCCTCTGACGTACTGCTTTTCGCCTACTCTGTAGTAACGTGATTTCGGATGCAGCATTAGTCATTCATAACAATGGGTAAGACCAAGGGATATAGCTGTGATGTGCGGCAAAAGGTTGTTGAGCTTCACAAAATGGGAAGTGGCTATAAGAAAATAGCACAACCATTGAAAATGCCCATTTCCACCATCAGGGCAATAATTAAGAAGTTCCAGTCAACTGGAAATGTTATGAATCAACCTGGAATTGGACGTGTGTCTATATCGTCTCAACGAACTGTGAAGAGGATGGTTCGAGTGGCCAAAAAATCTCCAAGATTCACAGCTGGAGAACTGCAGAAGTTAGTTGTGTCTTGGGGTCAGAAAGTCTCCAAAACTACAATCTGAAGTCACCTACATCACCACAAGTTGTTTGGAAGGGTTTCAAGAAAAAAAAAGCCTCTACTCTCATCCAAAAACAAACTCAGGCGTCTTCAGTTTGTCAGACACTACTGGAACTTCAAATGGGATCGGGTTCTATGGTCAGATGAAACCAAAATTGAGCTTTTTGGCAATAAACACCAGAGGTGGTTGAGGTTGGCACACACAGAGAGGTAGCCATATGGAAAAGTACCTCATGCCCACGGTTAAATATGGTGGTGGATCTTTAATGTTTTGGGGCTGTTTTTCTGCCAGAGGACCTGGACATTTTGTTAGGATACATGGCATCATGGACTCTATCAAATATCAACAGATATTAAATGAAAACCTGACTGCCTCTGCCAGAAAACTTCAAATGGGCCGTGGTTGGATCTTCCAGCAGGACAATGATCCAAAACATACATCAAAATCAACACAAAAATGGTTTACTGACCACAAAATCAATGTCCTCCCCTGGCCGTCCCAGTCCCCTGACTTGAAACCTATAGAAAACCTGTGGGATGAACTGAAGAGGAGAGTCCACCAGCGTGGACCTCAAAATTTGAAGGATCTGGAGAGATTCTGTATGGAGGAATGGTCTCAGATCCCTTGCCATGTATTCTCCAACCTCATCAGGCATTATAGGAGAAGACTCAGGGCTGTCATCTTGGCAAATGGAGGTAGCACAAAGTATTGACTAAAAGGGTGCCAATAATTGTTGCACACCTATATTTAACAAAGATTAACATTTTTTTTTTTTTTTTGATGAGCCTGTGTTTTGTTTGCAATTGTTTGATATCCATGAGAGCAGAGTATTTTTGTGAATTTTTTTAGCAAAAGATCAAAAGGTTAAACAATAAAGACAATTTTTCACAACCAAGGGTGCCAATATTAGTGGAGGGCACTGTACATTCAGAGAGACAGTGTGAGAGAGAGACAGACAGATATACAGTACATACAGAGAGACAGTGTGAGAGAGACAGATATAGATACAGAGAGGCAGATATACATATACAGAGACAATGTGAGAGAGAGACAGATGCATGCAGAGAGACAGTGTGAGAGAGAGACAGATACACATACAGGGAGACAGTGTGAGAGAGAGACAGACAGATAGGGAGACACAGAGACAAAGAGACGGTGTGAGACAGACCGAGACAGAGAGAGAATTAAATAAGCAGTGGAAATAACATACTGACTGTTACAAAGTGCTGACACTGGAGACTCCTTCCATAAATGTTAAACAAACGTGGAATTACTATGAAAAAAAAAAATCACCGTATCAATGATTGTATGATGTTCTTTGTTAAATAACAACACATATTCCTAATCTGTTTATTATTAGGTTTCAATTCATTGGAGCATCTGCTATACGGGTCCCTGTCAACGAGTTGTTACTATAGAAACGATTGCGTATTAGAAAGTGTGCTGTAGTATAAAGCTGTGAAACGATGTTTTGAGGCGTGTTTGAGACGATTTAGATGCAATAAGGGCTTGGTAGCTTTAAACCTCTATTAGCTACAGTATATTAGCCTTATAGCAAATGTAAGACACCAAACATGTCTTGCCTGATGGACCTCGTTTGATGGAAAAATGTGTAAAGCAGATTTTTGGCTGAACTCAAAGTCATGTCAATCAGTTCTAGTGAACAAATGGAGCCATTTCAATTCACCTGTAACAAAGCAGTGATTCAGTAAATACACGCAAACCTGTGAGGAGATATATTCGTATATATTTGAAGTGTAGTACCGGTGTGTTGTGAGCGTGCATAAAGACATCCTCTTGTCTCCCAGGCCGTGTGCAGGATGTGCCAGCGGGCTGAATGAGTGTAAACTGTGCCTTGGCGCAGTCTTACTGCTTTAGACCCATCTGCAGGCCACTTTATGTCATGCCTGAAATGCTAAATCTCTCATTTACGCACACGACGTCTCGGCCAGAGTGTCTGAGACGAGCCGCAGTCAGACGTCCAGCAGCGGCGCAGTCATCACACGGCCTCGGCGTCAGCTGCCAAGTGAGCGGGCATGTTCTCCTGCTAATGGAAATAATAAAGGTCAGAATGAAGGGAAATCAGTTTTGAGAGCAGACAGACTGAGGACTGGGAAGAGGCTGATCTCTCTCTTTTTCCTGTCTTTCTCTCTGTTTCCATCACTCTGCCTCTTTTCACTCAGTATTTTCCTCTTCTTTCTCTTCCAGTTTATTTCTCTCTCTCTCTCTCTCTCTCTCTCTCTGTCTCTCTCTAACTCTCCATCTCTCTCTTTCCCTCTCTCTGTCTGATGCTCTCTGTCTCTCTCTCTGACTATATGTCTGTCTCTCTCTCTCTCTTTGTTTATTTCTCTCTCTGTCCATCTATTTCCCATCTCTCTCTCTCTCTCTCTCTCTCTCGCTCTCTCATTTTTTCAGTTTTCTTGTGCTTTTTCGGCATGACAAACAATTGTACATTTGTATTGCCAAAGCAAGTACAAGGGAAGGGTAGTGTAAACACAAGAGAAATAAAATAAAGAAACAAAACATAAATAAAATAAAACTGAATAAAATACTAATAGATTAAATAATAAATAAATAAATAAATAAATAAAATAGTGCAAACAATGTACAAATTAAGGACAAAATAAATTTACTATATAAAGAGTAATTGAAAAAAGAAGGATAAAATGTATCTCTCTCTCTCTCTCTCTCTCTCTCGTGCAGTCTCTCTCTTTGTCTTTCTTTTTCCCTCCGATTCTCTCTCTAACTCTCCATCTGTCTCTCTCTTTTCTCTCTGTCTCTCTCTCTGACTGTCTGTCACTCTCTCTCTCGCTCTGTTTATTTCTCTCTCTGTCCATTCCCCATCCCAATCTCTCTCTCTCTCTCTCTCTCTCTTTCTCTCTCTCTCTCTCTCTCATTATGCTGTATAGCAGATGGAAGCACTGTTGATCCTGATATTTATTCGTTGTGACTTGTTTTTCATTAAAGCCTAATTTGACGTCAGGACACATAACCGCCGAGAGCCGAGGGCTGTGTAGCAATTACGTCCCACACAGATTACTTCCGGAAGTTTCCTCAAGCATGTGTGTGTGTGTGTGTGTGTGTGTGTGTGTGTGTGTGTGTGTGTGTGTGTGTGTGTTTCATAAGTGTGAGGTCACTCGTACATTTCGTGGCGAGTATGTGACTCAGGATAATTAATACAGAGTCACAGTGTAATTTACTGATGGCCTTTAAGCATTTGCAAGCAATTAAACACATATTAGTGTAGAAATCGTTTTTTACGGGTCAAGCTCTACCCTGTCAGGAGAGAAATAATGATATTTTAAAAATGCCTTCCTTGACCCTGTGTTTAAGCACGAGTCCTCCACTTGGTCCGGTCCGAAATCTCTCAGGGAGGAGCAGAAAGTCAGCTGCTATAAGCCAACTTTGGATTGATCATGAAGGATGAACTGCGAGGAGGTTCACACATTCTGAGATCTAGTTCATTTTGCAACAGATGGAGCCCACTGTAGCCTCAGATTCATGTTCTTGTGGAACATCTGCTGCTGTAGCCCATCTACCTCAAGGTTTCATGTGCTGTGAGATGCTTTTCTGCTCACCACGGTTGTAAAGAGCGGTTATTTGAGTTACCACGGCCTTTCTGTCAGCTTGATTCAGTCTAAGCGTTGTTTTTCACACCAGTCTGTGTGAAAATCCCAGGAGATCATCAGATTCTGAAATACTCAGACCGGCCCATGTGGCAGACAATCCCGAAGTCACTGAGATCACGTTCTTTCCCCATTCTGATGAACATTAACTGAAGACCTGTATCTGCGTGATCGTATGCGTCGCTCTGCTGCCGCGTGACTGGCCGATCGGATAATTGCACGGTGTACAGGTGTTCCTCGTATCAATTTTACATCCACAGTGATGCATCAGTCTCTGACAAGAAGACAGAGGCAGAAAGAAAGTGAGAGACACAGATAGAGGAAGGCTGTAATGGCGACTTTATTTCCCATGGCGTCCGGTTCAGAGGTATTTGTGAAAGAGGCCAAGCTGTTCTTGGATGAAACAATTAGCATGTTCTCCCAGGCGTCTCTCCAGGAAACAGCGGAGGAGAAGATCACCTGGGATGTGTTTCACTCCTCACCTCATCTCTGTTCTCTAAACTGGCACCGCCTGCTCACATCAACTGAGACCTCACACACTTTTACACACCACTGCTATTTATTTAATAACTATAAAGCACTGTGATTCACCGAGCTGCTTTGTCAGAGCGCCTTCTATAATTTACAACCAGACAAATTTCCACTGAAATTATTGATCTTTTTTTTTTTTTTTTTTTTAGGAAGAATTGATGTTTTGTGTAAGGCGTGAAGACGGACAGTGGGAAATCGAGAGGTCTGAAAAGTTTGCAGAGATGAATAGAGAGGGATAATTTATTTATTTATTTATTATCAGTTATTATTTAACTGCATGATAAGTTGGATTAAATGATGGACCTCGTGATGGAGGTAAACAAACTCAAGTCAGCTGAGAAATGTAAGTAAAGTAAAGGGGTAATGAGGGGTCCAAGCACTGCAACAAAACTATAACATCCTTCTTTTTGTAGCTGTAGCACTTACACTTCTCACTGACGTCCATGTTACATATCAGACTCATTTACCATGTGCTTCCCAACACAATTTCCAATGAAGTTAATGTGTAAATGCGTACAAATTAAATTGATAAAACCTCAACGGAGTGGTTAAGATGGGCTCAACGTATTCCCCCCCCCCCTATACAGTATATCCTGTCTAAAATGATACTTTAACACATTCTATAGCAGACCATTAAAAGAGTGCAGACTCACAGTGTTTCAGTCTCGTTCATGCAGTATCTTTTAAAGCGGTTAAGATTTAATACACATGATGCTAAACTGGAGGCCATATGCTTCTTTTACGCTAAATACATAACCCTCGTAGTAATGCAAAACCAAAGCGTGTAGATGAACACCCTGTACTATTATTCTAAATAAAGCGCTCCGGCATAAATATGACATTCTCACAGCGAGGAATTACACAGGAAGCCCACATACTTAATTAATCCATTCAGGGATGTCTGACATGATATATGTGTTTGCCCTTTGTTGCAGAGAGCTAATATCCAAATATATGAACAGCCAGTTTGCTCTCAAAACGCTGTCTATTAATTTTCCCCATATGGAGGAATTTGTGATATTGCACACAGGCAAATAAAATGCATAGAGCTGTTTATTTCGCGGCATATGACGCACGAATCTGCACGCGTACCGGATCTGTATCTGCTTAAAATAAATGTAGTAACAGAACATACGACGGACTGGATGAGAGCAGTGCAAGCTGCTGTTCTGGAAAGATCTGTCAGTTCAGCTTGGCTAGCATTCAGTGCTCCATCCCCCCCCTCCTCCTCCTCCTCCTGCTCCTTTTTTTAAGCTTAGCTTTGCTTTTCATGCGCCGATGTGCGCGAACCCCTTTCACTGGGGATACGCGGCCTACAGGCAGACCTGACACGAGGAAAGGCGAAAGGGGTCAGCGTCAGCACCGCGTCACTCCTGTAACTGATATTTGCAGTAAAAACTCACTTAACTAGTGGTGTGAATTTGATACTTTCAGACAATACGACCAGCGTTGCCAGCTCTTTTCCCTAAATGTCATAGACTAATTTGCACATCGATAAAGATCATTGCATCTCGAGTTACAGATTAGGGTATACGGAGAAGGAGGATTTTCTGAACACACTTAGAATAGAGAAGAGAGAGGATAGAAAGTCGAAGGTTATTATTTGTTTCTTATAGAAAGAAGTCATCTTTGGTCACAGCGCCACAAACTAACCTTTTTCACATTTACAGAATACTATGACTTCTGTCAAGAAAACAAGCAGTGGTAGCGAGAAGTCAGGAAACGGACACGAAGGAAACGGCTACGGATGAAATAACTCGACGAGAGTCTAAAACGAAGAAGGAAGAAGTGAGATGGGGTCGCGTGCATGACTGGCTGCTCAAAAAAAAAAAAAGTCACCAGGCTCTTTTTTGAACAAAAAGTCGCTGAAGGGGTGTAAGGAGCCGTTTACACGACAGCATTTTCAACTAACATCGGAAAACCTTTTATGCGTTTTGGCTGTTCGTTTACACGACAACGGCGTTTTGGGGCCTGAAAACACAAACTTTTGAAAATGGGTTTCAAAGTGCAAGTTTTTGAAAACGATACCGTTATCGTCTTCGTGTGAAAGTACAAAAACGCGAATTTGTGAAAACCATGATGCGTATTACGTGTTCGGTCTATGGACGTGTGCGCAGGTACTTCAAAACAATGCGCGAGACATTCAAAACTATAATGTTTTGACTACAGGACTGTGTTTGGTCTGTGTTTTTCTCAGGATTTTCAGTTTATTGACGCTTCTCCAGCAAAGTGTAGATTTACTACATCACTACTACGACCAGCGGAGACGCGTTTGTTACGTACAAAAGGCGCGTCTGGGTAAGACCTGGGAGGACGAGCAGTCGGTGGGAAAACTTTATCAGTGGCATCGTTGACGAGCGTGAATCTTCCGTATGTCAAAAGCCTCTGCATTCTGGCCCGGCATGCGAAATACAACGTTTTTAGTCATTTTTCGCGGATCCGTGTGAACGGGGATCGTTTTGACAGTGTTGTCGCGTGTATGCGGGACTTTTCAAAAACACAAAGGAAGCACTTTTCCGTTTTTAGTGCATCGTTGTCGTGTAAACGTTCCCTAAAAAGTCTACAAATCTAGCAACAAAGTCTCTAAGTCAGCAACACGGGATGCGATACGATACAAAAACGCTACAGTTAAACGAGTAACAATTCCATACACTTTGATTCACTCTTCTGATACATTAAATTTAACATGTAGTGATGTTAAATGTACAGAACTTTACTTTAAGATACGGTTAAATAGTTCCCTGCATGTATATTTTACAGTGAAAGACCGTTGTTTATTTACAGTAACGTACAATTAAAAAAAAAAAATGGCACTACCATTAATTGAAGGTCAGATTTTGTGTTTTCTTTTACATTATGACCATTAAATATGCGGTATTACTGCACGTTAAACATCGTTTTACTTCCTTCTGGTTAACATGTTGCCTTCGGAGATGTGACATAGTCTCTCTCTCGTTCTCGTTCTCTCTCTCTCTCTCTCGTTCTCGTTCTCTCTCTCTCTCTCTCTCTCTCTCGTTCGCTTGTTCATGAACTAAGGAGCTTGCATCGTTTCTCAACAGCATTATCAGATATTAACCATATTTCTTTTCGATTTGAAATGGTTCTAGGCTTATAAACTGATGCAGCTGTAGCAGAGCTTTATATATTCATATTGGTTTTTCATTACACCCCTACTTAAGACTCTCTGGTTTAAAAAACAAAAAAAACATGGACACATCTGGTCAACAGAATGAAAATATTTTCATTTTTTTTCCTTTCCAAAAAAAAAAAGAAAAAGTTTTGGCACCCACACTAACTTTTTAAACTGTATAATTTAGCAGTTTAGATGATGCATCACATGGTTCTTTTTTTAATTTATTATTATTTTATTTATTTATATATTTTATTTTTATTATTTATATATTTATTTATTTTTTTGCAAAAAGCATTAGTATGAGAGACTTGATTCCTGGATCTAGAGTAGTTACTCAGTGTAATTAAATTTAGGATGAATCTTCAGACACAAAACAAACCCAGAGGAAAATGAGCATATATACTGATTAGCAGAGGATTATGTGTAACTATTGGACAGAGATTTAGCGCCAAGGAGTTTACTATGAGAAATATCAACTGAACATTGTATTTTAAAATGAAATCTTAATTTACCGAACTCCCCACCCTCCCCACCCTCCCCACCCTCAGAACGTTTTCTGCTCGCCCTGTTTGTGCATCGTGATAATTAAAATGTATGAGGGACTGCAGGAGGCTATCATTCTCTGGTCACGCTCTTATCATTCAGAGCGCACAGGTGCAAGTTCGGTGTGTGAGAGTGGATCAAACCAGCCAAGTGTTTGACACGAGCTGTCAGAAGGCAACAGTGAACACAAGCTGAGAAACACACACACACACACACACACACACACACACTCCATAGAGCAGTTTAATTCACCTCGCCGGCCAAACCTCCCCATCCGACTACTGAAACGCTGCTGTCTGCTTCACTGATGTTTGCTTGACCATGTCTAGTAATTTCAACACAGAGAAAAATAAAGTTTAAAGCATGGAGAGAACCTGGCCGCAATCCATCGCATGACCTTAAGAGCTGGGGTTGAGGGTGGATCCAAGGCGACGCCCGGTTCCAAAAGAGGAACGCCATCCAGCTAGTGTAATAACATGACAAAAATAAGTTTGTTGTAGAAATGGCACACCTCGTTTCTATCCTGTTTTGATTGTCATTATGTCACTAAGGCTGCTTTCACGTTTGATGTTTTTTTTTCCTCGCACATTTCGAACGTAATCCGATATGAAGTGGCCTCCAGTTGAAGTGGAACGTGACTGATTTTACGCTCACCTCATTATCCAATTGAGACAGGATACAACTGAGGGTTAAGGGCCTTGCTCTGATACTTGGTGAGCTACTGCCACTGCCACTGCTGCCATCACATCACAGTGAAAAAAAACAAACAAACAAGGAACAACGAGGAAGAAAAACCCAACATGGAGGTCGAAGAGCAGTCTTTGTTGAAATTTTTCCAACATTTGCCAGTGTTCTAATTGAAATGTAGATTGATTTTTGTTAGGAAGACGTCCCATTTTGATTATACAGGAAGTTATGGCGGTGTGCTTCAGTACAGATAGTGGATGCAGTGAAATTTATTTATTTATTTATTTATTTGATCTGAGGCTTAAATTGGGTGCGGACTTATTGAAAGATTGGACAAGCGTCGCTTGGTCTTTATCCGATACTCAACTGTCCAGTTTCCCTGCCCACTGTAGCCTCAGATTCCTGTTCCTGGCTGACAAAAGTGAAACCCGTTGTAGTCTTCTGCTGTCGTAGACTATCCACCTCAAGGTTTGACGTGTTGTGAGATGCTTTTCTGCTCACCGCGGTTGTAAAGAGTGGGTATTTGAGTCGCCGTAGTCTAACAGTCTACCTATGGGAGATAGGTGATTGGTACGGAGGCTCGTTTCTGCCACGGAGAAAAAAAAAAAAAATTGCGGTAACTGCGACTTCGTGTCTCGCAATTCTGACTTCATTCCTCACAATTTTGAGATAACGTCTCACGATTCTGCATCTTTTTCTCACAACTGCGAGTTCATACCACACAGTTTTGCCTTCTCTTTTTCTTCCAGTTTAGACATCCACTTGACATTTGGTGAGTTACAAAGAATGCACAGACAAAGCATCGAACCTTCTCTATAAATAGGCTATATACAGTAAGAACAACACTCATCAGCTAGCCAAGAGGAGGAAAACCAGATGCTAGCGCGCACTCGTTACCTGAAGTTAGTCACATTTCAGGTACTGAGTCAAGTGGACGAATAAATTGCGAGTACAAAAAAAAGTCAGAACTGTGAGATGTAAAGTCGTATTTGCGAGAAATAAAGTCCAAATTGTGTGATATGAACTCGCCGTCGTGAGAAAAGATGTTAGAAGTACGAGATGTTAACACAAAATTGCGAGAAATAAAGTGAGAATTGCGAGAAATAAAGTGAGAATTGTGCAGTATGAACTCGCAATTGTGAGAAAACAAATAAAAGCTCAGAATTGTGAGATGTTTAAAAAAAATAAATAAAAATCAAGATATAAAGAATCACAGTTCTGAGATATAAAGTCGCAATTACTTTTTTACATTTTTTTTTTTCTCCGTGGCGGAAACGGGCTTCCACAGATTAGTCTTGATTCATTTATCTGCTATTTTTCTGCCTTATAAACAGATTTTACTGCAGGGATCACAGTTTGCAGACCACCTGCATTAACAATCTGAGCTGAATTTGCACAGCAGGTAATTGACTTGCTTTACAAGTGTTCAATAGACTGCACAGATCCCTGCAACCTCGTTTGTTTCATCTATTGTCCATATTATATTGTATAACCTAAGGGGATGTGTACAACACCATCACACCGTCTGTCCACAACCTCCGTCTCTTCATCATGCTGCCGTCTCTCCTCCTAATTTATACGCATTATATTACAACCTCGATTTGTTCCGTGCTTTAGTAATTCCACTGCCTATCCGTCCGTGATTGCATGAGCCGCACGTTTGTATATCGTTGTAAATGCCAGCGCTGAGGATATTTACAGTCCTCGACTCAGCATTAAAACCAATTATAATCGATCCGACGCGTGACGAACAGGATAGGCCGCGCGCAAATTAAACGCGAACCCGGAGGCCGCAGTGGAGCTGCATGTCGAGACACGCACGTGTGGTTAATATGCTCCGGTTTTCAGTCATCCGCCTGTCATCGTTCCCCTCGTCGTTGGATTTCCCTCCTGTTTTGCCGCCATGGCAGCTCAGAGGGACAGATGCAATCACGCTTTCATTAAGATGCTCGTACGGGCGATCCACCAATCCGCCCCAACGTGTCTCACGTGGAATAAACCAACACGCCACGGCTTTCGAGATAGAGGCTGCGTTATCTATCAGAATATATTAGACCTCCTCTGTGAGCGTCGAGACAGAAATGGAGATCTGCTGATTTGGGGGGGGGGTTCACAGAATGCTGGATTGCCGCGATCGTGCCGTTTATTTTGGAGAAATATAAACCGTGTGTGCTGTTTATCTCGGGGAATGGTGGAAAGCGAGCGGTCGTGTTTTCTCTTGAAGTCACAGAGATTTAGTGCGTAAGGGGAAAGCTGTATTTCGAAAGAAATACTCCAGGGTTTTCTAATCTAATCTAGCGCTTCGATCTACCACATCAGTTAACCTGGACGAGAATCCCGTCCCATTTTGTGCTGAGAACAGAAAAAGTGTTTACTTCGAATGCATTTAAATTTGAAAATTAAAGTGCAGTTATTGAATTTGGTTCATAAGTGTTTAACATATACAAACATACAGTATAATTTTTTTTTTTTTTTTTTTTTTTTGTCCAGGATTTTTCTTGATGTAAGGAATGAAACAAGACCGGCTGTGCTGCTATAGGAAAATAATCAAAATAATCTGATACCACAGCAATTTACCAGGGATGACACATTTTATTTATTAGGGATCAAAACCTCATACTTTGTATACATTTAAAATCGCATTTAATGTTGTGGAAATGTCCATAAAGCAAGTTATGACAAATATTAGAGCAGCGATAAACTGTTGTTCTCTCAACTGGCCTTGTCGGGGTGCTGGGAAACCCAAAAGCGTAAACTCACCTGTCCTGAAAACTTCTGACTGTTACAAAATGCTGACACTGGAGACTCCTTCCATGAATGTTAAACAGATGCCTCCTTACAGAATACGTCACTATGTCAACAATTACATGTTTGTTTATTCAATCCTCAAACACTGTTGCAATTAATTTTATATATATATATATATATAATGCATTTGCAAATTCTTTCGTCTGAATAATCATAAGTTTCATAATATTTCATATCATAAAAATAAGTTTCTTTGTTGAAATTCTTGTCCATGGTAGTCGCGCATCCACTACAGACCGAGATTAGATGGAAAAGTGCTGAAACAGTTCATTAACCTGCATAAAATTATAGTTTGTAATAGTATTTAGAAGTAATTATGAAGAAGTAGAGGGATCCCTTGTTGTTACTGTTCTTGTTGTTTAAAACTAAAGATTACGGTTGCAACACAATGCCTGTATCTGCATTCAGTTCAGTTCAATTTTATTTAAATAGCTGTATAAATAGATTTTGATTATATAACGAGGAAGCCTGTGTTTGTTCAGTGCTCCAAATATCCATATCCGGATTCATTCTGCATTCGACTAGAAGTCGTAATTCACAATTCCTGACCTCCGACCTGGAAAAAACCAGAGAAAACGTCCTACTCAGGAACTCAGGATGGTCTCCTCAACTCCGAGTTCAGCAGTTTACATCAAATCAAAACACGGCAGCTCGCAGCACGGACAGTAATCACAACAGCACGTCTTATCTTTTAGTGAGTAGTTATACTGTGTATACAGGTATTAGCTTTAGATCAATTAACATGCAGAGATATTTGCTTATCATTTGATAACACTGACTGTACAGTTCACTGTTTCGAGGAAGTAAATATACATCACTCATCACAAGTAGCTGGCTAGCTTTTTGCTAACAAGAGAACGAACATGGAGGCGTGCATGGTGTTGTAGCTCAAATGCACAGAGGTCGAAAGTAACATAAGTCTGAGCTCCTGGATTTGAGGTAGGTCAAATGAAGCATTAAACCTAAAGTGGGTGTGGCCTAAACCAGAAAGGATTTTGGTTCTTTCTTTCTCCATGTTTTGGAGTATTAAATATGATCCCTACCACTATGTCCTTGGAGTCACTGGGAAAACAAATAAACAAAAATAATAATAATAATAATAATAATAATAATAATAATATGTAGAAATGTCAGTGCTGGCTTGTTGTGTGAATTCTGGCTCTAACAGTTCCTCAACCTACAGTCCATAATTGGTCTCAACTGGGGATGTGTACGGGACTGTTTTTATAATCCCACTTACACAGTTATTATTTTTGTTTTTATCTGCCCATGATATTTTCGAATAGATTTAATTTTCCAAAATGTAAACAAAATTATAGCCTAGTTTAAACCACCAGGATCCCGACCAAGCAGTTACAATGGGTGAATGAATGCACTCTATACGTTCACGTTAATGATCGTGGTCTCCGTTTGTCCCACAAGCTCCATATCTAACCTCCTTAAAACACGAAAGTAAAAACCTCCCGTTCGTTGCGACCATTTTGTTGCGTCCCGTTGCGTTCCCCTAGTGTCAACCAGATGCCCTGTGAATCTTTCTGCTAAACTCAATAAATAAACAAAATCCAGTACAACGGTGTGCCTTCTATTCGAATCTCGTTTAGAGCAACGTATTCGTATTGGGTTACATCCCTCCCAGATACAGTTACTGAGATGGAAAGAAGAGAGATGGAGTAATAAATTGTCGAAACAGGTGATGTCGGCGAGGACGATCGGGGGAGTTGAGTGGGAGAATATGAGAAATGAGACAGAAGGGAAGAGAAATGAGGAGTTTTCAGAAAGTAGAGGAGGAATGGGCTATGTCTGAGCAGAGAGAGAGAGAGAGAGAGAGAGAGAGAGAGAGAGAGAGAGAGAGAGAGAGAGAGAGAGAGATGGCTCTGCACATGAGTAAGACAGATGAAAAAGAAACTGAGTGGAGCAGTGAACACAGAACGGTGATGGATTACCGCCACCACTCTCACACCTGCGGCGGTTCCTCAGACGCTCGCTGTATGGTACACGATGGCATTTGGGAAAGCAAATAACACTTATTTAACGTCTCCGGAGCAGGAAAAGAGCAGACATTAACTAAAGAGACTGAGACGTATAAGAAGTGTCCCTGGTTTTTTAAACTATTTATTTATTTATTTATTTATTTATGCTTTTCCTCATTAATATTGTAATCAGCCCGTACAGGAATTCGCAGAGTTTTATATTGTGGTCGTTGATTTTGCTGCAGCTTTTTCAAAATTTGCGATGCAGTTTGCAGAGTTTTTTGTGCCTTTTTTTTTTTTTTTTTTTTTTTTTTTTGCAGAAAACTACTTGAATTGGTGAAATCACAGTTTTTTGGGGGTTTTTTTGGGGTATTTTTTGCACACTCTCTCGCAGTGATGTTTGTTGGAGACCTTTCAGCTGTACTCGCGTTCGACGCACGTGAATCGAGGAGGGTTTTGGCTGAATGCGTGTCGTGATGACGGCCCGAACCTTCAGAAAATCTGCGGTAATTTTGAAAAATTGCACGCTCCTCCGAATATCGCCGGGTTTCCTTGATTTTGCGTTCATTTCTGCGATCGCAAAGTCACCAAATCCTGGAGGGACTGTCTGTTTACCTCTGGACATACTTACTACTGCTGCTAAACTACACTTTTAACCAGTTTTTATGTTATTTTTATTCTATACATTTCACCTTAACCTCGACAACTCTTTGTATTTATTTCTCTTATTCTGTTTATTTATTTATTTGTTTCAAGGCACCGTTTCAATGCAATTTAATTTGCAAAGCACATCAAATCCGCCTTGCCTTGTTGTAAATGAGCGTAACTCGAGCCGACGGTGTCGTGCGTGTACACCGCAATCGATTTATTCACCTGCCTTTCTTCGGAGAAAGAAAAAAAAAAAAAAAAAACCCACCCATTTAATGTAGGTTACATGAGAGACCTCATTTCATAGTAACTACTGAAACTGGGCACTCCAGATCACAATGATGGTCCATTTATTCTTTCTTTACCACCTACCTGCAGGTGGCCTTCACCTGTGTTCCTCCCGCAGAGAGCCTCGTCTTTCCCATTTTTCCCCCCTCAAACTCCCTGCTGTGAGGAATGATTCCCTTAGGCAATTCCTGTGGAAAAATTAGTCCTTTCCTCTTTCCTCTCCTCCCGTCCCGGGTGACGCGTGGGCGGTTGGAGCGGACGGAGGTAATTGATGGTGAGTGTTTGGGGATGAGATTAAGATTCATTGTGGGAGTCGAGGGGGAGGGACGTGCAATGAAGGATACACTGCTGCACACTTGGACCGCGAGCGTGCCGTAATTGATGACGCCAGTCGCCTGTGCTGGAAATGCACTGGAGAAAAAACTACAGTTTCACTTACACCTGTACGATGCCTGAGCAAAGAGACCGCCCTTGAGACATGCACAGGGAATAAAAGATGAATAGAGAACATCGGAGAATAAGAGTGCAGCGTAAACACTTATCCAGCTGTGCTCTCGGTAATTTGCAGACTCCAAGGGATTTTATCGTATACGTCTCTTCTGAATAATTGTCCTGATATTTTTCCAATGACAACAAAGGACAGGAAACGGTATGTCATGTATATGGAGGATTAAGATCCTATATTTTAGAGAAAAACAAGTTCCTCAGGGTTTCCCAAGACTACAGTGACAAAACAAAGAACGTTTTTTGAAGTAATGTTCCTTGTAGATGAAATAGGATAAATATATACACTTTTAGACATAATGGTCTTTAGACCTTATTGGAAAGGTTATTGGTTATTTGCTTGGTGGAATCAAGATTTAGTGGGTGATATTGAATGCTTAAAATGGCTTGCTGAGCTCGCAGCTAATATTGCTGTCATGTAAATACCGGTAAAGGACTAGAGACTACAGTTCCCATCAGCCACTGCACCTCACCTGACCACGTCACATGACTATCTGCACCTGATTCATGTTTGGGATGATCTGTTACTTTGTAGGTAGAGACGGAGGCGAAGGCGGATGCAAGTGCAGATTTTAGTTTTAATAAAACGTGAAAACAAAATACAAAACCAGGATCTAGGAACATATACGGCTTGAAATTAAACGTAACCCAACGATCAAGACAAGAAACATGGACCATGGACCAAAGACCATGTGAGCAGTGCAAAGCGTGACTATATATACAAGTGCTAATCGTCCCAAACGTGAATCGGGTGCAGATAGTCATGTGACGCGGTCAGGTGAGGTGCAGTGGCTGATGGGAACTGTAGTCTCTAGTCCTTTACCGGTATTTACATGACAATTGCTTGCTTGCATTATTTGTGGTTTGGACTGAATCTGGGTGGTAATCTCTGTTTTGATGCGCATTCCTGTCTATGCGTTGAGAAAATAAGAAAAACACCATGCTGTTATGAGAGTCAAGTGTAGCTGTGTTCTTTTTTTCTTGCATGGGAGCATCATCAGAAGTACACAGCTTAGAGAGAACCCTCTCTGATAGGGAATAAGACTGCCAGGGCTCTATATAAGCCTTGTAGGATTTTTCTCTCTGATTTTAGAAACGGCATTTTTACTGCAGAACAGAAAAAGGGCGACACTCAGACAAAAAGGTTCCTCAAGGATTCTTTGGATGATAATTGGATATTAGCTTTCTAAAAAGGTTCTAGCTTTGTTAGAACCCTCTCTGATTGGGAAACAGATTGTTATATGGTTCTAAATTGCCCTTTTCTATGGGATCGATGGGATTTTTCTGAATAAAAGAAATCGATTCACTTGTAGATGTGTGAAATGTCAAGTATTAGGGGTACAGTGGTTCCTCAAGGGTTCTTTGGATAGTTACAGGATGCTATGTGGTATTTTTCTGCAAGGCTCCGCCCTCCTGATGATTTAAGACAAAATGTTACCAGAAAGCTGATAATACAGTTGAGTTTCAGTCCTAAAGTTGTATCTGTTCCTGTTACATCTTTGCATAATATTTCAAGTAGATAATTGAAAAAAACAATGTCAGGCATCAAAAGTTCTTGGCTGATTGTGTGGAAAGGTTTTTTTTTTTTTTTTTTTTTTTTTTGGTCAAACTTCTTGTTTAATGTATCTACATTATTGCTTCCTCTCTTCACCTGGTACTCAAAGACCAAACCTCAGCAGCTAGCATTAATCCCATTGCATTTTGTGAAGCTTACCCCCAGTGGGCGTGTGCAGACTGTAAACTATTTATTTATTTCATTTTCCCACCCATTAGCACATGACATGGATTTATGACTACACAAGCACCTCAAAAATGGGTTTGTGGCCCCTGTGGGCCGTGATGAGGAAAACGTTGTGTCAGCATGCAGACTCGTCCTTGCGCTGAAGCTTAAATCGCAGCTGTGCTCGTGGAGTCCTGGCTCTCCAGCTCTCCTTCGGAGAATACTGCTGAAAAGAAGCTCTCTTTCTCTGCAGTCCAGCTGGGTGGATTTAACACCGGAAGATGGTATCTCCATTGCGGTTAGCTTTTGGTGCTGTTTAAGCTTTCTCAGAGAGCAAACATCACACAGACCCCCTCAATGCATCACATGTGGTTTGTGCTGGAGTCATGGTTGCTTGCGATTGATTAACCATTGGTGCAGGAATTCTCAGCGATTTCTTAGCTACTAAAACAGGGTGATATGTGAACTTATGAGCATACTTCGACTTGTTAAGTGCTGTGAATCAGGGTTGGGGTTGGACTGGGAGTTACATAATAACAACCCAAATTAGAGCAAAAGACTGACCATGAGCGCCAAATGACCAGACATATCTGATCTGAATTACATTGGCCTAAAAAGGTTGTCACTTTGATGTGGCCCTTAAATATAGGTCTTTTTTCTGTTCTTGTTTATTAAGGTCCCCATGAAGTGCCTTGAAACATGTAGCATTATTCGACGTATCGATGCAATTTCACTGAAACAGGAAATCAGGGCAGGACATATAGAGCGACTCCGCCCCCTTTTTAAATAGCCAATAGCGTTCAGCTCACCTTACAACCCGTGCTAAGCTGTACTCGACAGTTAGTACCATGGATTTTTATAATGTTGGGGGCGGGACACTTCAGATTCTAGAGAGCATTTGATTGGACAGAAAATCCGATGAGAAGCCGAAGTGCAGAATGATGTCTTCAAAATTATCGAGCCGTACAGGTGGTAGAGAGAGACTGTACATTTTGAATGCATATATTTTCTAAACGTTTTGGAGCACACTAGCTTATAAATAACCTTAACCTTGAGCTAACATATTCATACTAAAAGCCACAAAAAAAAATACATTGATTTCATGGGGACAATAGTGTTTTTTTTGTTTGTTTGTTTTTGTTTTTTAAAGCTCTACATGTGCTTAATACTTTCCCGTTGAGTAAAATCTTCACATCCAGAATAAACGCTGGCAAAGACATAATATTACACATCTGGCATATTTTATATATGCTAAAACCCATCATTGCTAGCTAATACCTAACTTAGCAGCCACCTTGCTAAACATGTGCTCTATAAAAAATACTTGAATACTTGACTAATTTTAAAAAACTTGAATAGTTTTAATCGTATATGGAATGTGACGTAATCAATGCAGGAGACATGTTGCTGACTAATTCGACTTCCAGGATCTCAGCGTTTGCAGTGTTAAATCGCCCCGCTAGCATTACCAGCTGCCCACCTACGCAGAACGTTGTCAGCTTTTTCCTCTATCTGGATCTGGCTACATTCTCAATTAATGTTTTTCTTACTTTCTTTAAGATTTCTTCCCCAAAATGACTAGAAATAACAACAGAATTGCTATATTCTATTGCTATATCAATCGTAACTAGTTGACAAGTAAGAAACAAGGACAAAAAAACAGTCATAGTTTCCATAGTTAAAGCAAAAACTGATTCAGTTTCAGATGATCGACAGTAAGGAATGCACCAAGCTATACTTCATTTAACAGTGTGGAAGCTCACGTCCATCCACAGAGCCCTCCTTATAGCCTTTCTTGGATGGAGAAGATGTGAAGTCTACGGTGATGTCTAGAACTGGGAGTAGGGGTGGACGATATGATGTAAATATAATAGCTTGAGACAATTTTACGATACACGATGCGCATCATAGTGTATAGTGGGTAACAAATGACTAAGAAACAGTAGTGCTGCATTAAAAAAAATCTTGGTGATAATATTTTATTTAATGTCCACAAAAATATTTGTAATATTATTTTATAAGAATTATTAATTTTTTTCCCCCATCAAATCAGTTGTTTCCATTTAGGGAACACCCCCTTGTTTCCAGGGGGTGTGTAAAATTTTGAACAGGATGATCAGTGTAAATTGTTATTACTTCTGGGAAACATGTACATATTTTATGAAGATCTTTAAGCAAAATAATAACAAATTACACCAATCATTCTGTTCACAAGTTTACACCCTTCTTGAGCATCAGTGAATGTTGGCACCTTTTGTAATAGTCGTGTACGAGTCCCTCAGCTGTCCTCAGTGTGAAAAGATGGATCTCTGCATCATATAGTGATTGTTGGAAAGGGGTCAAATATGCAGAAGATTCTGGAGAAGCAAAGAACGTGCCGGACCTGGAGGATTTTTCTGAAGAACAGTGGGCAGTTTAATTGCTCGGGACAAACAAGGGACTCGTGAACGACTATCAGAAAACATAAAAACAGTCGCTGATCATCCAGGTAACAGCACACAGTATTAATAATCAAGCGTATGTAAAGTTTTCAACTGGTTCATTTGTGTAAGTTCAATTATTATTGTGTTGTGGACTACATGTAAACATCTGTTATGTGAAATAGCTTATTCAGGGCAGTACACATAAAACATTTTTTTTAAAAACATGCAATTTTTATGGTCCCTCTTATTTATTTTTTTACAATTATTAACATTTTGCAGATTCTGCAAGGCGTATGTAAACTTATGACCTCAACCGTACAGACATAAACGGCTTTTCCCAGTGTAGTCCTATCTTACGCAGTTGACTGTAGAATTGGCTTTATTTAATCTGAAATATTTCCAAACTAAAATAGTACATTTATCTGCTTTCTTTACAACCTGTCTCGCCGTTTTTCCCCCGACCCGTCGACATTCCAACACTGTCGATTACTGAATTTATTAATCAGCTAGTCTGTGCAACCCATCACCTGCTACATTCTCCTTGAATGTGTTTTTCTTTCTGTTTTTTTTTTTTTTTTTCCCTACAAATATAGATTCGGCTGTGACCTTTACAGTTTGTCATTATGTCTGTGTATTTATATGCAGGGAACAACGGTTGCATGTTGCGGTGTACCACAATCCACAGCCATAAATGTTACGTTGTTAGCCCATGGTAATCAGGTAATCATGGCCAGTTCATTAGCAGTTCTGGAATGGCACTGAGCAGAAATCAGCGAACAGCTGGACTCTCGAACCGCAACAGATACCTGCTAGGTTTAGCTTTTGCTTTTTTAAACGCGTACTGTTTTAGAGGTTATGTTGTTGTTCTAAAATAATAATGATAACAACAACATTAATAATAATAATAATAATAATAATTATTATTATTATTATTATTATTATTATTATAATACTTACAAATGCACAACCGTTAATTATGCTAATTTGGAGAGTAATCAGCATCCACATTAAAATCAAATTCTTATCGAATGAAAGACCTAAGCTCTGTATTTGGTGCTCAAGCAGAAAGATTTGGCTACATTTCCTCTTCTTTCACTCTGTAAATCTGTCTCCGCTCAGCTGAGATAAACCCACAGCTTAGTCCCTTCAGATCCCTTTCAGGATCGGCTCAAGGCTCTTAGAAGCGAATTCTGTCCTGGAACATTCTTCGTCTGGTGTCACTGAAACGCCCGGGGATGGAGAAGAGCCTGTGTGGGATTATGGGTAATGAAACATGAGATGCGGTCAGTGTGAGTTCCAGTGTGATAGCAGACTGAAGTGGTTGGGAGCAGTCATTAGTCTGCACATATGGTCACCGTGCTGGACAGAGTGAGATAGCGAGAGAGAATTGTGGGTAATTTCGCCACCCTGGCCTCGCAGCGATTCGATGGATTCTGGTCAGGTATACCGAACCGAGCGACTATCATGATCTGCCTATAAACCTCAGCATTATAAACTTGCCCTGCTGACGGAAATAGCCCCACTTCAGTTTCATCATCAGCCCCAGAGCCGCGATAACGCGAACGGCTCCTGTCTCGTGCCTTTCACAAGCCCCTGTTCTACTATAATTTTAGCTATGACTGATGATAACAGGGAGTGTATTAACGTCCCAGTGAGACACCCTAAAGTAATTGTCCTTAAATGACTCACCGAATCGTTCTCCACTGTCTCAAATGTGCATCTGGGGAGTTTGAAGTCACATCACATGGTCTAGATAAGGCTGCTTTGGGGACCATCCAGGATCAACAGTACCGTTTTGTTAACGCCAGATGACAAAAGACACCGCAAAAGGCAACGTGGAATCACAGACTAAAATTGTCATTTAATGTGAGATACACACAGTACTGCGTAATAGTTTTAGGCATTTAATTTTATGCTAGAAAACTAATGTTTGGGAATGTAAAATGTTTTTTTGTACTGACTCGATAATGTAGACGTCATACAAAAAAAAAAAAAAAAAAAAAAAAATCTATAACAAAGTTTGTACTAAAAAAATAGGGTGCCTAAAACTTTTGCACAGTGTTATATGAACTGAAGTTTAATTTCATACAAATAAAGTAGGAATAACAGGTAGGAACTCTAGCCCCGCCCTTAAATTTAACCTTCATATCTTTTCATATGATTTGATTCATGTGAATTATTATGGATTTCTTTCAATTACTTCTTTCCATCTTTTTCAAGAAAAAAACAATCAATACATACCATAAATACGTGTTTACATATGGATTGAAATGGATTATTGATTGATTGATTGATTGATTGATTGATTTGGTGAAAAAAAAGCACCACTAGCAAGAAAAGCCCCAACACTAGATCTCCAATTGGGTTTATATCTTCAGTGCTTCAGTGACGCATCTATAAACATCATCAGCAGTGATTTGAGAAATACAGTCACGTAAACATAAACACAGTCACGTGTGAAATGAATGTGAATGAAGTGGATTACCCACCTATATTTAATTTATTTATTCATTTATTTAGTTTTTCTAAATTGCTTTGGATTCGATACTAGAAGTAAATAGTCTAAGCGCACATTCTCCAATCTACGTACAAATTACATGATGGGACCGAACTGTAAGTTTAGTGTGGTTTGAGCTAATGAGCTGGCTAACAGCATGCACAGCTTTCCCATTTACAGCGCCTGCTATTCATGGTGCGTGCTAAACATGACATGATTACTGACTTAAAACCCTTGACTGATGGTAAATTAACACCTATTTCACCAAGGAACGTGGGAAAACATTAGCTAGAGAACATCCGGAATGTTTTAGAAAGCATATAAATCAGATCTGTTCTTAGTACCTAGTTAGCGTATTACCAGATTCGCTTCATTAACTTTTCCGTACGCAAAATGATACCGGCTGAAACAAACGCACATTATAAATACTCGTTCAGCCCTTACCGGCAGTTTAATCTACTTGAAGTCCTACACTGGTCATTCTCAAGCAGAAATAGCGATGGTGTTTACTTGAAGAAGTGACATTTGCGACTGTATTTAATTTGATGAGTCACTAGCTATTGGCATGACCTTTCCTATCATTACCGCAGATCCGGCAAACGAGTTAGATCCATGCGTTATTTTATCTGCGTTCAATAAACTAGCACGCTTTGCTGATGAAACCATTTTGTGCAGTGTGCTATGTATTGAATTTTCTTAATAGAGGAATGTGTTGCTTGATTGATCAATTGCACTTGGTGTCTTTGTAGAAGAAAACAAAAGTGTGATCGAACTGGATGAGGATGCAGCCCGTGTTTGCACCAGATCTCAGTAATTAACACTTTAATGTTGGGGGTTTTTTTTGTTGTTTTTTTTTTAAATTCAGTTCTGTTTCATATCTGATATCTGTATCTTGTTGGAAAGCCTAAAAATGAAACCCGAAGAACAGCGCAGAAAGTGTAATATCCTTTGACAAGGCTCGGTTTCTGAGAACATGCTTGTTTATAACTGTAGAGCCAAATTCAGAAGATAGAAACCTTCTGTGTGTGTGTGTGTGTGTGTGTGTGTGTGTGTGTGTGTGTGTGTGTGTGTGTGTGTGTGTGGCCACACTTCCTGGCAGAGGGTGAGAGAAATGGCTTTGCCATTATCTTTAGATTAGAAGTGGGACCAGTGTGCTCTCCTACCATGTCAAGGTGAATAAGCTTTCCAGGCTTTTCACTCGCACTCTTTCACTTTCCTTCTCAAACTTTTTTCTTCTCAAATGGAGCACAGGGCAGACTCGGCTGGTTCCCAGAGGATCGTGTGCTGGAGTATTGGCTATCTTGCCCTCTAGTCAGTCATGATCCTAGGGTTTTCTGTCACTGTCTTGCCACTGAAGGAATACCTTTCCCTGCTAGCATCCACAGCGGCCGAGGTACTTCCATCACCCCTGACAAGTGCACACTGACAGAAGTACCCTGATGATGGGATAATGTCTATCCGGGTGGTGTGTTTACATGAAAGAGAGAAGTAGAAGAGAGTCATTTCCTTGATTAAACCAGCAACAGCTGACAGTGAAATTGAACCTTAAATAAATAAATAAATCTCCATATGTGATCCTAGGCACTCTTAATGGAAAGAAAAGGAAAAAAATGATCCTCATCAGGAAACGTGAATTGTAATCATATTGCAGAAACACTATTGTATTTCAAGAATCGCATTATATACAGTACTTCAGGAACTAGTCACAGGCTATGTTCATCGGAAAGGTATGGGGATAAGTCATCTGAAATCCATTTTTGAGTTACAGTTTGTTTGTACGATAGGCTCGAGTGAGGAACGGTATTAAGTCCATGGCTACTGTCTGACAATTTGATTTAACCGTGCTGAAAGATGTTCAAAAAACTATGGAATGCCATTTGAGGCCAATATTAAATACATAAATATGACACTAGTCATTAATTAATATTAATATTTGTTTGTTTATGTTTGTTTTATTTATCTTTTCTTGAAAGAGACATAATAAAAGATAATCATTGCTTATCTCGGGGACCGGAATAGAGTTTGGTCAGCTTATCCTTCGAACCATGGTAACTTTTTCTTTACAGAAGGAGAAATCAAATGAACAAAAAGCATTATTTTATTAATTAGACTACTCAAAGTATTGAGTTAAAAGCTTGATTTAAAAAAAAAAAAGTGTACATGCCGATTTAGCATGATATAAAAAAGATAAAATGCAAAATAATTGTATGTGCTGCATCAAGTGCTATTTTATAAGCTGCAGAATAATAGGTGTGATCATTTGGTTTGTTAAATCAAAACAAATTTGCAATGATTAAATTGATGTGATAATTGCAATGCATACTATCTTCTCATTTGTGTGTATATATATATATATATATACACACATACACACACATATATATGTATTAGTCTTTTTTTCATTTTTAAACTGTCTCTTGCTTTTATGTTACATCCTATTACATTTGACAGAAAAGAATATATGAAAGAACTGTCTCTGCAATCTGCATTTTCTGTCCCCTGTGGGTTTTTTTCCCCCCGTCTTAAAGGCAAGTGTGTAAAGTTGTGGTGGTCTAGAGGCTAGTGAAAAAAAAACCCCAAAACCACCTCATCTTGCAACCTCAGAGGCGTGATCTACATGTAGGTGATTTGAGTAATCTGAACCCCTAGAAAATAGCATATGTGTGCCTTGACTCTGAATATGACAAACTTTCCCTGCATAAATGTTGATGTAACTTTCGAACTTCAGTTGTCTCCTTAGATTTTGATCAAAATGCTGGACAAAATCTGCCGGCTTTATTTTGTGTCTTATTTTGAGACACTGGAAATCCTGTGGGATTTCAGCAGAAGAAAATCTCTTATCCGTTAACGAGGTGATTAATGTCTCTGCCACCTGCTGTGTGTCGAAAGCTCTTCTTTGTCTCATATAAGCACATACTCATGCATGCGCACACGTATCCTTTCGTACCACCCTTTTTTCTTTCTTATAGACCCGAGGCTTATAATCTTCTCATTAATTAAACATAATAATAAAAAAAAAAAAAATCTGATTTATGATTCATTGCCTCGATCCATCATGTCTGGGATGATAACCAAAACAAAAAAAGAAGCCCAAACCACAGACAATGAGTATGGGAATAAAGCAGTGGAAATAAAGCCATCGGTGCCATGCTGACATCTCCGTGCCTGGTGCTCTGTGCGGAGCATTCACTGATGAGTCGGAGCTTTCATCCTGTTTCATCTGGAAACAGATTAAGCAGTGGTGCTCACAAATAGAGACATGACTCTGAATAATTACCTAGTGGTATCACTTGAACTGGGTGCTCAAGGCTACATCTTGGATTTCCAAGTTGGCTTGTCCACTTTATCTACTACCTACAAAAAAAAAAAAAAAGAGTTGTTCATTAAACAGCATGGATAATCAACTGATAAAGAACTTGTAAAGAAGAGTGGCAGCTCAAAAGAGTCAGTACAGCTAGAAACATGTACAAAATATCAGAATATTTAGATTCAGAAAACTGAGAGGGTTCTTGAAGGTGCTGAGACCAGCTAGTTCCAGCCAGAACCTCCATAGTTGTATTTTAAATAGATCTGAGAGGGTCCACCGCTCTCTTTCTACTACCCCAATTCCAAAAAAGTTGGGATGCTGTGTAAAATGTCAATAAAAACAGAATGCGATGATTTGCAAATCTCATAATCCCATATGTTATTCACAATAGAACAAATGTTTAAACTAAGGAAATGTACCATTTTAAGAAAAAAAATCAGGTAATTTTAAAATTGATGGCTGCAACACGTCTAAAAAAAGTTTGGACCGGGGCAACAAAAGGCTGTAAAAGTAAGTGTTACTAAAAAGAAACAGAGGAGGTTAATTGGCAACAGGTCAGTAACATGATTGGGTATAAAAAGAGTATCTTAGAGAGGCAGAGTCTCTCAGAAGTAAGGATGGGCAGAGGTTCACCAATCTGCGAAAAAATTTTGGATCAAATTTTAAAATAATGTTCCTCGACGCAAAATTGTGAAGACTTTGAATATCTCATCATCTACAGTACATAAGATCGTCAAAAGATTCCGAGGGATTTCCGAGGGAAAATGCAGACTGCAGACTGTTTGTAGCAATACACTTTGCTACAATGTAAAGTAGTGAGTGTACAGCTTGTATAACAGTGTAAATTTGCTGTCCCCTCAAAATAACTCAACACACAGCCATTAATGTCTAAACCGCTGGCAACAAAAGTGAGTACACCCCTAAGTGAAAATGTCCAAATTGGGCCCAAAGTGTCAATATTTTGTGTGGCCTGTCCACAACTTTATCCCGGAGATCTTTTGACAGTGCCTTGCCACCCATAGTTGATTGTTTGCTTCAGTTGCACTACAAAATGCTCCAGGAAAGCTCTTTTCATGCTGAGCTAATCAAAATGACCACAGCTGATCACAGTTGAAAGTCAAATGGCTTTGTGTGCTATTGAGAAGGTGATTAGCTACACCTTACTGAGTTTACAAGTCATTTTTAGGAGGGGGTGATCCTTTTTCCAACTCAGTGATTCTGTTTAAAAAAAAAAAAATAATAATAATAATAATATTTTTTCTGACATGTTGGTGTTATATCTTTCACTTGGATGTTATAAGTTGCACTGAGTAAATACAGCTGGATAAAATGTGTCCATCTTCATTTCGGGCTGAAAAGCAACAAAATGTGATTATTTTAAAGGGGGGTGATTCTTTTCTATACCCACTGTATAATCTCAGAACTGCAATTGTAAAAAAGGCAAGACTTGGTGGGGCGATGATAAAAACTATGAGTATCAGTATTGGCTTAGTACATCTCTTGAGTTAATAGTTGGTTAAATTGGAAATTTCATTAATGAAGTCTTCAAAGAAAAGTTCTGACTGCTAGCCCCACCCCCACACCCTAACCTTAACCTTAAGTATTCATGCATAGTTGATCTGTGTGAATATGTTCAAGGTTGGCATCTCCCACAGGTGAGGATTTCATTGAAGTGTTTGAATTGTCAGCTGTGCAAATATAAAGACCTCCCTTCCCACTACCACCATCACCACCGCCTCTCCTCCCTTCTCCATGAGCCTCAATCCCACAATTCCTGTGTAATATCAGCACTAAAGCCTGGAGGGTGCAATAACTGTTTATTACCAGTAACCGAACTTTATAATACCTCCCTCCCTCTAATGCATGCTAACACTTATTGAAAACTCAGAGGCCAACAGCTGACCTGTACACGGTTCCTTTCATTTCTTAATTCTTCATGCTTTTTTCCCCCCATCTTTTGTATGTCGCAATGAAATAAGGGGTCGAGGGTATTATTTGAACAAAGTCTTATTTGTTTCCACAGAGATGGCTACCTTGAAGATTAGAGTTGTGTTATTCTTATTCTTTCTTTCTTTCTTTCTTTCTTTCTTTCTTTCTTTTAATAAAAAGCCAGAAGAATGAACAACGACCTGAAATGGTGAAGGGCAGTATAAGTTTTGGAGCTCTGAGCTGTCTTCATCAAAGGTTGTGAATAGAAAAAAAAAAAAAAAAATACAGAGACTTGAATAAACAAAAAAAAGAGGTTGTGAGAGTCTTAGAGAGGGAGAGATTGCTTGAGAGTTGTTGAGTGTTGCTGTATACCATTTACTTCTGGTTTTAGATTTCAGTGGTCTTTTAAAAATTACGATTTTTACTTGTCGCACTGTACGGAATCCCAATAAAATCTTGGCTGTATTCTCTAACAGACTGTATAATGAGTTGTCTTCTCAAGGTCAGATAGTATGATGAAGATCCTTGAACAACAGACGTGAGATTGAAGAAAATGACAGTTTTGTTTACGTCAGTAATCGTAGCGAACACAAACATTTTTCAAAGGGAGTTGGTGCGAATAAGATTTTTTTTTTTTTTTCCTGTCAGTCAGCATGTTTTGTTTACGTTTTGTGTACGACTAACCGTATTTGTAGCTATCCCGCATCATCCTATGCTGTCCTCCTATTGGTGGCTTTTAGACGAGCGTTGTAGCAGCGCTCACACTCTGAGATTTTAATCAAAAAATGTTTCTCACACTCCAGAATTTGTCGTCAGCCATCTTTGGTCACAGTGGCACTGAATCGTACGCATTGTGCATCCTTAGGCCGCCAATCTCGACTCAAGAATTCGTCGACAGCGCGACAACAAAATCAGGCCACAAAAATCACACCTCTAAAATCCTTGTGTTTTATGTGTTCGCAATATGCAACTAAAGAAAGCTTGAATTGTTTTTTTTGGGTCAAAGAGGTCAAAATCAAACCACGGGGGAATTGAGCTATTGACACATGACAGAAACAAACAGCAGCAATTGTTCTATGTGCTATAAACGATAGCTGGTTCTATGCCTGGGTGACACTCGATGAAGAAAACATGCCACTGCTTAAGGAGGAGATCAGTCAGTGTTGATGCGCTGCTTAGGGATTTCTCTGTAATGTGACTGGTATATTGGTGCATTTCTTGAATTGTGCATGTAAACACTCTTGCGCAAGTCTGACTACATGGATTTGTAGCCACTGTGAGCTTTCTCTGCCATTGTCTAATTTACAGCGAGCCTGTTGTTGGCTCTCTCTCTCTCTCTCTCTCTCTCTCTCACTCTCTCTCTCCCCTCCTCTCTCTCAGACGCTGCAGGCTGTTGTGACAGCAGCTCGGTGGAGCGTGAGTGTGCGGGGTTTATTCTCCTGTGCTGTCGGAGCCTGCCGGGCAGCAGCAGCTGATGCTGCAGATGGCAGATGTCTTTGAGTGCTCAAAACTGCATGATGGGTGGAAGTGGCTGTGTTTAATTACTTGTCAGGTTTGATAGGATGAACCTGTAGGATGAACCCAGCTGTAACATATTCAACCAGGGCACGCTTGCCAACCATCCATATTCAACTGGGAGAGTCGCCAGTTTTTACTTTCCCCAAAGTCTCCCGTTGCTCACCTGTCAATTTTAGCTGGCTAGCTAACAGTGATCTGATGAATAGAGGAAGAAAAACACGTCATGCTCAGTGTCAAAATCAATAGCTGAGCGATGGTAGAGAAGTGGTCAAGTGGCCAGTGACTGGATGGCTTGTCACATTGTCAGGCTACACAACAGTCAGTGTTGGGAATTTGTCTGTTCAGCTGTATGCTTGGACTGGGTTCGGTCTAGTGTGTGAGAACGTTTGGATAAAAGTAGCCAAGGATTCAGACCTGATGCTGTGTACTGTATGTGTAGTGTATCCAGCTTTCTGTCCAATCCACACCTCTTTCAAGTTCCATAAATGACACCCTTTTCAATGTGGATTGGCCTTAAAGACTAATACACTAGATTACCTATTTGCATGACCACTCCCAATGATAACAGTTTCATTCAAGAGACTTTTGAGTCAGTAATAATCTATAACGGGGCATGTTGGCTTAGTGGTTAGCACATTTGCCTTGTACCTCTGGGGTTGGGGGTTTGAGTCCCTCCTGTGTGTACGGAGTTTGCATGTTCTTCCCGTGCTTTGGGGGTTTCCTCCGGGTACTCTGGTTTCCTCCCCCAATCCAAAGACATGCGTTGTAGGCTGATTGGCATCTCTAAATTGTCTGTAGTGTGTGAATGTGTGTGTGTGATTGTGCCCTGCGATGGGTTGGCACCCCATCCAGGATGTCCCCCGCCCTGAGTCCCCTGGGATAGGCTGTAGGATAAGCGGTACAGAAAATGGATAGTCTATAAGTGTTTAACACTTGGGGGTGTGCCGTTATAGGACAATACTGTAAATAAAAACAGGACAATTGATTATTTTCCAAAAACAGCATGTCCCAAAGTATTTTATTCCACTTATACCACAGCAATTTGCCAATTACAGTTAATATTTATTTTTCTCTCTCTTTTTTTTCTCTCTCGAAGTTAATAAAAACCAAAAATGCAGCTTGTCATGTTACTGGGAAACCATACAGTCTTAAGACTCTCCTGTGATTGAAAAGTTACAGCTCATCCTCTGACTGTTACAAAGCACTGACACTGGAGACTCCTTCTAAAAATGTTAAATAAACGTCTCCTTACCGAAAACTTCACCATGCAACCAAATAAACACTAATACATTACTAATTACTATAGAAACAATAACATATCGAAACTAGTGCATTAATATAAACCTGTGATTTGCAGCTGCGCTTCTGTCAGAGCTGCTGTGATTTAAATTAATCAACACCTTCTGACCAATCAGAATCAAGCATTCAACAGCAATATGGTATACAATTTCTGATTTTCTGAGATAAAGTTCAGCAGAACTTTAGCGGTTCCTCTTTCGATTTTGGAACGTATCACAATTTACAGGGAGTTAAGGTGCTCTCATGAGAAATGCTAGTTTTATATAAACATTACCCATCATTTTAATCTCAAACCTCATATCTTTCCGTACATCTTGAGTCTTGAGACCCTAACCCAAATAGTTGGGTTACCAATTGAGAAGTGTGGGACTTTGTTTAGATTGTTGTGTGTGTGCACTCTTCTACTCATTGAGTTCATTTGGTACAGGAAAAGTCTATCTAATTCTATCTCAACTGACAGCTTTGTGTAAAATACCTTAAATTGCTGTAAATTGCTTAAATTTGTTCCAGAATGTAATCTCTCTGTCTCCATTTCTCTCTCTCTCTCTCTGCCTCTCTCTTTCTGCAGTGTGTACAGGCACAGAAAACAAACTGAGTACCCTATCGGATCTAGAGCAGCAGTACCGGACCCTGCGCAAGTACTATGAGAACTGCGAGGTGGTGATGGGCAACCTAGAGATCACCAGCATCGACCGTAGCCGGGATCTGTCATTTCTCAGGGTAGGAAATGAACCGCTGCTCATCCTTGGATCTGTAGACTCATAGTGCAAGGTTGAAATGCCAAACCAAATGCTGTCACATTCAAAAGTCTGATATTTGAAAAGCCATTAAAAAATAAAAAATAAAAAAAAAAAGTCGTATGAGGTGTCTGTCGTTAAAACTGACTATGTAAAATTACTCACAGAGGCATAAATAGAGAAATACAGAAATATCCCACTGCTTCAAGACATTTTCAGAGTAACACAATGCTACTACTGTATCTGTATCAGTATATGTATTTGGAAGTGGACATGGTCTAAGAGCATAACTTTATTCAGCTCCTGAACAACAGTTCCTCAACCTCAGCTACATCACTCAAGTTCCTAACTAGTTCTCTACCAGACACCCTGGCGAGATTTCTGTCTAATGTGACTGAGTAAGCTAGCTAATGATCTTTCAAAACAACAAGATCTTTCCCAAATCAAGGAATTATTGATTATAATTATAGAACAATAGCTATCTAACAGTATTTTATCTGATTTTCGTTTATTTTTATTTTTATTTTTTTTTTTTCAAACAATAAATTTGCTTGACACTCTATCAGAATGTACAATGAAGCTGGGACAGTGCTGCGCCGAGTCAATACGGAGTCCTTTAAGCACCATTTTATTAAAACGTCTGTATGAATTTCTGGGAAGATTTTAATTTAATAATAATACTTTTAACTGACTGATTTTTTGGAGAGCCTTTTTGGAGAACATGTTCTGTGTGGGCTTATGGATTGACGGCTCTCTAAAAAAAATAATAATAATAATAAATTTTAAAAAATGGCTATTTCTTTTGTGAATTTCAGTCCATTTTGTATGGAAATATGGTAGAATGTAGAATTTGGTTTTATTTTGGAGCTCGGTAAGGCACTGTTTAGGTCATGCAGCTGGAGCTAGCTACTAATGATAGACAAAAAAAGGAGAAGAAATACAAAAACAGCGTAGTGCACCTCCTATTCATATCTGTAATCGCGCCTCAATTAGTTCATGTTGTCTGTTCCTTCCGAATAATGTATTCGTATACGGTTACATGCCTGCTTAGAATGGAGGTGAACAGGAGGTTTGATGATCCAAGGCAGAAACAAAAGAGAAAGAGTGCAAATGGGGTAATTTGGTATTCGACCTCGTCAGTCTCCTGATTGCATCCTTCCTTCACTCTCATGTCAGCTCATGTCAGAGTGAGGCGAAATCACACCGAGCGGTAATGGGGCAGTGGAGAAAGGTCAGCGTGCTTTTCTTCCAGAAACGCTGAAGTGAATTTTTTATTATTTTTTTTTAAAGGGAAAACATCTGGGTGTGTGGTGTACGTTTAGACATGGCTGGCAACCCCTGCTGACCTGCCTTTCACCCCCAGTCCCTGGTTGACTGATTCTGACTCCGTCCAGATTGATTTGAGCGGATGGGGGGAACAGTGAAGCCCCGCTGGGCTGTAATTGTAGCTGAGTTGCTAACAGTCTGGTTACTCCCGCAGTGCTGCACACAAAGCTGTAGGTCAGTACATGGGAATCGAGGGTTGGACTTTATAAACTGTAGCACTCACAGTTTCCATTTCCAAAACACAGCCCTGGTTCCCAGCTCTCACACACCGAATGTGTTCGCTAATCAACAGGACTGCGCTGACTGGAATCAAGCGTGTAGCACCAAGCAGATTGTATAAACCCTAACAAGCGAGCGGGATTTTATCGGTTGTCATGGAAATTATAGAAGCGTTGGTGGATTTTCTTACAAATTGCATCATGCAAATTTTTAAGATATTTTCAGTGAAACATGGGCTTGCACTTGCAAAGTCATAACATTTCACATTATATTTCTTCTTTTGAGTAGAGACCCTACATTTTTGCTCTGAGATAATAATAATAATAATAATAATAATAATAATAATAATAATAATAATAATAATAATAATAAACAACATTCTCTATAGAGCACTTTTCATACATGTGGTAGTCCGAAGTGCTGTACAACCAAGTAGTAAACATTTAAATATTGGTAATGAAATATTACTGTTGCGTATTTTCAGTTAAATGTCAGTTTAATGAGTTTTGAAGCATAGCAACAAAATGAGTCTTGTCAGCGGAGATTTCTGAAAGGCTGACATTCACAGAGCTCAGGTCAGAGATAAAATGAGATTTAAAAAAAAAAAAAGATTTCGAAAACTAATTATAAAAAGCAGTGTAATAGAATGCCCAGGATAGAATAGATGATGAAGTGGAAAAGTAAGCACAAAAATAAGCGTCAGGAGAGAATACGCAAACGTAGATAAATGAAAGAAACATAAAAATATATACATGATATAAAGTGTTTGAATAAAATAAATAAAAGTAAAGGAAATAAGAATGAAATAATACGTCAAACATTATGGAATGCAGTTAAAAATTAAACTTTAAATACCAAACAAGTAACCAAAGGCAGCCTTTCCAGTTTTATAGGCTCACATTTGTAGATCTCAGGTCACGTATTGAGTCGTAGATAAAAAAAAAAAAAAAAGACATTCGGTGAGGTACACAGGCCATTAAGAGCTTTAAAAACAAGGAAAAGAATTTTAACATCTATCCCAGGAAGATACCGGTGAAAGGAATGTGTTATGCAAGCCCCTGTTATGTGAGCAGATATAACCTTGTTAAGTAACAGGAGACAAAAGGAAGCTCTGCATTGCTACATGCACTGCAAAAAAATAAATAAAAATAAGTTAATTGAATTTGCTTAATTCAAATGCATACATCGGTTCCATGTGAATGAATCAAGTTGCTTTAACACGATTTGTTTTCATACAGCCAGCATGATCTGATCATGTATTTAAAAAAAACAAACAAAAATCAAACTCCACACAGTCTCCTGAGCATAGGATCAAACCCAGGACGCTGGTGTTGTGAGGCTGCAACGTTACCCACTGCACTTTCATGCCACACATGACTTTATCAACTTAATTTAATACTGCAGTCCTGCACTGAAAAACAGCTCATTGAATTGACTTAACTCTAATGCGCTACATCGGTTCCATGTGATTGAATTGAGTTGCATGTACACAGTTTGTTTTGTACACCCGACATGATTTGATCATGTATTTTCAAAGTCCTGAATAAAATCAAATCCCATGTTCTCTCCCGAAATCAGGTTCAAACCCAGGTCAGCGTCACCTCCGAAACCCGCCTCCACCCTGTGTTCGCGGACTTTGCATGTTCTTTCCGTGCTTTGGGGGTTTCCTCTGGGTACTCTGGTTTCCTCCCGTGGTCCAAAGACATGTACTGTAAGCTGACTGGCGTCTCTAAATTGTCCGTGGTGTGTGAACGGGTGTGCGATTGTGCCCTGCGATGGGTTGGCACCCTGTCTAGAGTGTCCCCCGCCTTGTGCCCCAAGTTCCTTGGGATAGGCTCCAGGCTCCCCCGTGACCCTGTGTCGGATAAGCGGTATGGAAATTGATGGATTAATGAATAGTACAGTTATAGTTCCTCATCAGTGCCAACATCCTTGTGAGATTTCACAATGTAATTGGTTTGTGTTAATACTGCGTGGATTGATCATACTCACTGTACATAATTCAATACAGTAATTAGAAACGTGTTTAAATTACATTTAGTATAAGCAATGAAATCATGTTTTGATGAGAAACATACTATTTTTATGTAATGTATTCTCTCAAATCTGACCGACCACATATTCCCTTTTTTCAGTGTTGCATGAAGACATGGCGACATGAGGGCATGCCATCTACAGCGGTGCTTGAAAGTTTGTGAACCCTGTAGAATTTTCTATATTTCTGAATAAATATGACCTAAAACATCATCAGATTTTCACACAAGTCCTCAAAGTAGACACAGAGATCCTAATTATACAAATAAGACAAAAATATTATACTTGGTCATTTATTTATTGAAAATGATCCAACATTACATATCTGTGAGTGGCAAAAGTATGTGAACCTCTAGGATTAGCAGGTAATTTGAAGGTGAAATTAGAGTGTATCATGGCATGAACAAAGAAGATTTCTGAGGACCTCAGAAAACGAGTTGTTGATGCTCATCAGGCTGGAAAAGTTTACAAAACCATCTCTAAAGAGTTTGGACTCCACCAATCCACAGTCAGACAGACTGTGTACAAATAGAGGAAATTCAAGACCATTGTTACCCTCCTCAGAGAGGTCGACCAACAAAGATCACTCCAAGAGCAAGACGTGTAATAGTCCACGAGGTCACAAAGGAACCCCGGGTTACTTCTAAGCAACTAAAGGCCTCTCTCACATTGGCTAATGTTCATGAGTCCACCATCAGGAGAACACTGAACAACTATGGTGTGCATGGCAGGGTTGTGAAGAGAAAGCCACAGCACTCCAAAAAGAACATTGGTGCCCGTCTGCAGTTTGCTAAAGATCACATGTACACATGGAAAAATATTTTGTGGATGGATGAGACCAAAACAGAACTTTTTGGTTTAAATGAGAAGCGTTATGTTTGGAGAAAGGAAAACACTGCATTCCAGCATGAGAACCTTATCTCATCTGTGAAACATGGTGGTGGTAGTATCATGGTTTTGGCCTGTTTTGCTGCATCTGGGCCTGGACGACTTGCCATCATTGATAGAACAATGATTTCTGAAGTATACCAGCAAATTCTAAAGGAAAATGTCAGGACATCTGTCCATGAACTGAATTTCAAGAGAAAGTGGGACATGCAGCAAATCAATGACCCTAAGCACACAAGTCGTTCTAACAAAAATGGTTAAAGAAGAATAAAGTTATTCTATATAATTCATTATAATGTTTTGGAATGGCCAAGTCAAAGTCTTGACCTTAATCCAATAGAAATGTTGTGGAAGGACCTGAAGCAAGCAGTTCATGTGAGGAAACCCACCAACATCCCAGAGTTGAAGCTGTTCTGTACTGAGGAACGGGCTAAAATTCCTCCAAGCCGATGTGCAGGACTGATCAACAGTTACCACAAACGTTTAGTTGCAGTTATTGCTGCACAAGGAGGTCACACCAGATACTGAAAGCAAAGGTTCACATACTTTTGCCACTCAGATATGTAATATTGGATCATTTTCCTCAATAAATAAATGACCAAGTATAATATTTTTGTCTCATTTGTTTAATTGGGCTCTCTTTATCTACTTTTAGGACTTGTGTGGAAATGATGTTTTAGGTCATATTTATGCAGAAATATAGAAGATTCTAAAGGTCTCAAAAACTCTCAAGCACCACTGTATGGTTGCATTCACCGTATTTGGTTTAATTTAGGAAATACACAAACGAGCTGCATATTTTTTGTGATGGCTACATTCAGTTATCAATGTTGTACATGATAACATATTCTGAGGTTATTGTATGTACATTCATATTGTTTCATTCTAATGTTGTTTTCATTAATGGCTCACATTATAAATGTTGCTATCAAGGTGAGCTGTACATAGGTGATGCATAAAGTGCAGACTTGCTTTGGTGAAAGCATCCATTTTGATTCCATTTTGCAAAACAGATCCGAATAAACACGTTGCATTTTGAAATTTGTACTAGAGTTATCCGGTTAATATGTAGCCAAGAGAGAAAAGAAAAATATCTGGTGTTTACGTAAACAGACCATTGTAAGTTCTGACCCGGAATGCCAGAATGTGTCACATATGTCTTATCTTTCCTCACTCCAAGCTCTTCTCTAATTGTCTGCCTAATGATGATGAGACGATAATGGAAATATTTACAGTTTCCGCCTGCAGACGATGGCAACTAATTAACCACACATGAGCTCATTAACTACTGCAGAAGCAGAGCAGGCTTGAGTCTCAGCAGCACGGCTAATGCTCATTCTGCTAGAATGGAAGACTGAGTACGGCTGTGGAGCTGTGGTTCACTTGACGTGGGCTGTGGCTCACGCTCACGCACACGGGGGAAAAAAAATACTCAGAAAAAGAGATTGAGTGACCAGCATGATCTTAGATCAGTTCTCACAATAGCAAAAAAGAAAGGAAAAATTTTCTACCTATCCCAGCCTACAGGGCCTGAGCAAAAATACCCAGAACCAGAAATATAGAGATGCTGTGAGGGCTGAATTACAGATCTTAATCATATGGATGGTTTAATTCATCAGCCCCAGAGGCAGTCAGGAAGATGGACTCCATTTAACACCAGAGCTGCTCTGGCTTTTTGGGAGACAGCCATCAGTCTCGGGCTATCTTTAAAAATAAAGCGGCAGTTTCCATCACCTGGGAGACAGCCGGAGAACAGGAGAGATCTTGCCTTCTAGCCTCACCTTCTCCTTCTCCTTCTCCTTCTATTCCTCCTCAAGGTGAAGTTTTCCCTGAACAGCACCAGAGCCTCAGGGAAGTGTTTTATTAATGTCTTTTAAAAATACTAATAATCTTACCAAAAATACACACAGCACTCTGGCCTCTTTCCCTGCTGTTTGGCTTCCCGTGTTCTCAATTAGCATGTTCAATTAACCTGCTATAACTGGCAGCCTCAAGACAAAACAAAAGACCTCGACGGTCCACCAGCCATTTGCGCAAAACGTGACTCGTGTCAGACCTTGCAAAAAAACGTTGGCTCTGTGATCTTACAAGGTAAGGCTAAGAGAGGGTGGAACGGAGGCACATGGAAACACATGGGCGCCGTTTGCCCTGCATGCTGCTGTTAAGATGTGATTAGCCTCAGTTTATCAACTCCAACGCATCTCGAACTGCAATCCCATTGGTCAATTATCTCCGCAGGGTGCCAATGGGAACAGCGCGCTTTCGTTTTAGCTTTCATAGCATGTGGTAAGCGGATATTTTCATCAGTATTGTTTTGGCCAGAGAGAAAGGGAACTAAATGTAGTCCTCCATTTTTAAAATCTATTTATTTATTTATTTATTTTGCTCAGCGGATGTGTATTGGCCTTTTTACACAATACAATGAAATACTCAGGTCTTATAATAAGGTCTTATTGGTGCGCTTGTTAAAAAAAAAGGCAGGTGCATGAAGCAAAACACTCGAGACAGCAACAAACAGTTTTGCATTGAGCAGAATACAAATAGAAAAGCACTCGGACTTGGTGAGACATGAAATGCACTACACAGAACACACAAAATATTGCTTTTCATTTGTTACATCAGAACAAAAACAAAACGGTCACTGCTAACCCTCAGCCTAACTCTGGGTTTTGTGTTTTTAAGAACTTAACACTGACTTTGTGTGAGAAGAGAATGCAATTCCACGTCGCATAGAATTTCACTTTCATCACTGATGAAACACTGAAAGGCAATCACTGTCCAGTCACAGCTCTAAGCCATACTTGGAAGAGAAAAACCTGCCTGAAAGAGTCATTTTTTTCAGGTAGCATTGCCTTTCATACAGAGGAATGCTATTTCGATATTATTAGTAGTCTTTTTATAGTGATATTAATATACAGTGCTGTAAAAAAAAAAAAAGAAAAAAAGAAGTATTTACCCTATCCTGATTTCTTCTGTGTTTGTGTATATCTCTAAATTACTAAATTGTTTCAGAAATTAAAACAAAATGTAAGATAAAAACAAAAGGCAGCCTGAGTAAACACAAAATAATGTTTTTTAAACAATGATGTCATTTATTGAAGCAAAAATGTTCAAATACCTTTGTCCCCGTAGTTACTAATTCCCCAAATCTATGAAACTGCATTCATAATGGGGTTCAGCTGGACTAAACATAACCAGGCCTGATTACTGCAAACCCTGTTCAATCAAATCAACACTTACATACTTTTTCAACAGCATGAAGAAAAGGTCTTACCCAGTAACACACTATGCCAAAGTTGAAAGAAATGAAAGAAGTGATGAGGAAGAAGGTGATTGAAATACATCAGTCTGGGAAGAGTTACAAAGCTATTTCAAAGGCTCTGGGACTCCAAAGAACAACAGTGAGAGCCATCATCTCCAAATGGAAAAACTCAGCACAGTAGTGAACCTTCCCAGAAGTGGCCGACCTTCCAAAATTCCCCCGAGAGCACAGCAACTACTCATCCAAGAAGTCACAAAAGAGCCAAGGACAACATCAAAGGAACTACAGGCCTCTCTTGCATCAATAAAGGTCACTGTTCATGACTCCACTATCAGAAAGACACTGGGCAGAAATGGCATCCATGGAAGAGTGACGAGGTGAAAACCACTGCTAACCCAGAAGAACATTAAGGCTCGTCTGATTTTTGCTGAAACACACCTTGATGATCCTCAAACCTTTTGGGAGAATGTTCTGTGAACTGATGAGTCGAAAGTGGAACTGTTTGGAAGACAGGGGTCCCGTTACATCTGGCGTAAACCAAACACAGAATTCCACATCATACCTACGGCCAAGCATGGTGGTGGGAGTGTGATGATGTGGGGATGCATTGCTGCTTCAGGGCCTGGGCAACTTGCAATAATTCAGGGAAACATGATATTAATGCAATAAACATGAATTCTGCTCTCTACCAGAAAATCCTAAAGGAGAATGTCCGGTCTTCAGTCCGTAAATTGAAACTCAAGAACAACTGGATTATGCAGCAAGACAACGATCCAAAGCATAGGAGTAAGTCCTAGTCCTAGAAGTAAGTGAAAGACTGATCTCCAGTTATCGGAAGCGTTTGGTTGCAATTATTTCTGCTAAAGTTTTAAAGGGGCAATTCGTTTTTCACATGGGTGATAGGTGTTGGATAACTTTTTTTTTTTTTGCTTCAATAAAACCAATAAATAAATAAAAACTGTATTGTGTGTTTACTCAGGTTGCCTTTGTTTTATGTCGTATTTCGTTTGAAGATCTAAAACGATTTAGTACGAGATATACACAAAACCAGAAGAAATCAGCAAATAATTTTTCACAGCACTGTATTTTAGTAATAATTCTGAAAAGGTTGTTGAGTAAAGGTTCAATGCTCTAGAATTTCCTTCAGCATCACTAAAGTTTATCCTGTCTTATGCAGTAGGAACAAAGGAACCATTAAGAAAAACAGTGTATAAACAGTGTTCCTTTAGCTCCGTATCCCAGCATGTTTATGAGGGTGAGAAGAAACCAGAGAACCCACTCAGACACGTGGAGAACATGCGAAACTCCACACAGGCACTAACCCGAGCTCAAACCGGGAATCCTGGAGCTCTAAAGCGTCAACGCTACCCGCTACACCACTGTGCCATCATTAGCATTAGCACTTTTGGGGAATAAATAAATAAATAAATAAATAAATAAAAAGTTGGTTGGAAATTGAGAATACAGCATTAATTATGATCAGTGAACGTCTATGTTCTACAAGACAGAAGGATCACAGTAGGATGTCCAATGTTATTGCATCTTTGATCAAAAAGATCACTTTTTGGGGAAACACAAACCAAAAGAGAGTCGAGCAAGTCTCTTCATGACAGCTCCGTCACATCCTATTACCTTTAACAGCATGAAGTGAGCAATTGAGTCATATAATATGCAGAAATCTAATCTATTGTGACATTGCTCTTTTTTTTTTTTTTGGAAGTGAAAAAAAAAAGAAACTTAAAAAATAAATAAATAAGCCAAAAAAAAAAAAAAAAAAAAGAAACCTTTCCTTATGTTTCCTTGACATGTCATTTTTCACATAGTGCATGTTTTTATTTTCACATTTTATTTTCACTTTTATTTTTTTTTCCGCATGTATGGCATGTTGTTTTATTTTTTGAGATGTGATTTTCTCACGCGAATAATTCTTTTCCGCATTTGATCACCTAGCATGACTCGTGGGGAAAAACTCATGATCTTTTTTGAAATGTAAGTAGTTTGTAAGGGTTTTCAACATTTACAATTTAAAAAAAAATCAAATTAAAAAAAATAATAAACAATGACACGACATATTTTTTTCTTTTATCCATTTATAGTTATATTTAATGTTGTGGAAAGTCCACAAAACAATGTAATGCCTGTTCTTACTTCCGTATTAGCAGTCGTTCCAGCCTCTCTTTTTTTTCTCTACTTCTCTCTCTCTTGACATTAATAAGACACAAAACGAACAAAACAAACAACAAAAAAAAATACAGATTGTCAGGTTACAGAGAAACCACAAAGTGTAAACTGTTTTCCTGAAGATGTCAGAACAATTATTTACAGCTTTACCTACCTAACCGTTGACTGTTACAAAGTTCTCACTGGAGACTCCTTCCATAAATGTTAAATAAACTTCTCCTTACAGAAAACATCACCGTATCAACAACTATACACACTTTTTTTAAAAATTCCTTTATGTGGAGCCATAAAAATCCCGGTGTAAGCTGCTACTATAGAAAAAAAAAAGATCATGTATTAGAGAGTGTACAAGATGAACAACTGAAAACGTATCAACACCTTCTGACCAATCAGATTCGAGAATTCAACAGCACTGTGGTATTAAGTAAGTATAAATATTATAGGGATTTTTTTTTTTTTCCCTTTACGACACCTAATATCTTTCTGAACTTTCCCCAAAGTAATGTCTGATGAAAGTCATTTCAATGAGCATATCTCATCTAAATATTTAAAGCTAATTATTTAAAGATAAAGCTGAAATTTCCCCTTCAGCGCAACGTATATGACAAAATGGTTCTGACTCAGTGACTCAAAAAAAAAAAAGAAAAAAAAATACTGACGGAGCAGGTCACATGTTATCACTTATACAGAGTAACTCTGGAGCCGAAATCTCGCTTCGCTGTGTCTGTTTCTATTCCGTCTTTTTGCATCCGTGTCTTCTTTTCTTTCCGTCACCTCCTTTGCCTATCTTTGTAACCCACCACATACGTATACTCCGTATACGCGTCTCCCTCTGGTTGCATTGCTTTTCCAGCAGTGTCTCTAATTAAGAGTCAAGCTCTAAGAATAGGCTAGCATGAGTGATCCGAAGTGATCTCTTAGCCTCGCAGCCGTCGCCATGCCTTTGCTAAAAAAAACCCGAAAAAACGCTCTGTCCTTTAGCTGTCATTATGTTTCACATGCGAGGGGGAAAAAAAAAAAAAAAAGAACAAAATAAAAGTACAGCTCAGACAAGTGTTTCTTTTGTCGCTTTTAAATTCAGTGGCATTTAATACCAGCTGTAAAAGGGCAAGTGCAATTGTTTTGAAACTGGTTGTAAGTGTAGTCCTGCTCTTTTCCTTGGAACAGTTTGTCAGAATGCTCGGTATGATCTGTAAGCATTATTATTTTTTTCTCTCTCCTAGGTCATGCTGAAGGCTACTCGTTCCTCCCTTCCTCCCCTTATTTGTTTTCCTGTTTTGAAATATCGATGCGAAGTGCCGAGCGGGGTGATTTTTGGCCGCTTTGAGAACATTTGGCGCTGGACCATTCGAACATAAAAATGAGCTCGACTCCCCGTATAGTCGATAGTGATGTTGAGGAAGTGCAACAAGGGTGACTATTAAGCCCTTTAATTGTTTTTTTTTTTTTTTTTTTCAAAACCTCTTGGCACCAAAACCTCTTGGCGTCCAATATGAACCCGATTCAAATTGTCGGGCTCTTCCTTTTTTCCTGGCGAATATCTAATTGAATAATGGATAAATATTATCATCCAAACCAAGTCACGATTCTTGGTAGAGAATGAAAATTGAGTAAATATTTACTAAGATGAAAGATAGGCATTATTTATAAATGAATATTCACCTCTAGCTTATTTTGGTTTACATTAGGGATGCATTGATACCCAGAACAAAATTAAAAAAAATTTTTTTTTTACTACTCTTTGACACTGATAGTGATTCTAAAAGGACGAACCTACTTAGTATTAATTTTATTTAGCTCAGTTTATGCTAGCAATCAGCTCCTGGTGCTGAGTTTTATATTTAAGACGATATAGCATTGGCGTGAACTGCACCTTGATTCGCAAGCAAATAGTAGACACTGGTGAGTGTGCATGCCTCAGTGCTCAGTGCTCACTGAGCTGAAGTGCTCTTAAAGAGACAGTGTCTCTGTTTTCCCAATCCCCTGCTTCTTTCTGTGTGCACAATTCACAGTACCGCGTTTTCAGTCCTATAGATCTGTGCTTTGTTCTTAAACCGGGACTTAAATTGCTACGATGTTGCATTTTCTCCTTGGCTAGGTTCACTTTCATAAGGCAACATTTCAAACCATAGCAAAATGTGTTTATGCAAGTCACATGTGAGTAAACTGTCCTCTCATTGGTCAGAGTGCGCCTGTTAATGTTCCGGGTTTCTGTTCACACCGGTCATCCATCAAGATGGATAGACAGCAGCTCAGCGAGCTTATTGTGGCTTTCTTTTTAGCTGTAGTTATTATAATTGATCAGTTTGAGCGGGAATCGATGTTGCACAGAGCGATTAATGCCCGTCTCCTTGAGACGCTCGCTGATCACCTTGTGTTTTTATCCGTTTTTGAAAAATATTCCGAAATATGTTCATCAGACCAAATTTCATTGAGGCATTTCACCTCATCTTTGGTCCAAGTTAAACCGCGATTCATGGTGCGAGCCGTTAGCAGAACAAACACGCTTTTGACGTAACGCAGTTCCCATCATGCATTGCTATAGAGGTTGGTGCGTTGGGTCGGATTTGCTTTCTCACCACAAGTGAACCGCTCCACCCTGTTCAGGCAAACATACATTAGACTTACACTGCATAGTATCACATGGTACTGGATTTTGGTATCGGAGCATTTTTATGCCGAGTAAATGAGCACGGTATTGGACCAATACCTGGTACTCAGTACTGGTGAAATGTGGCTCAGTGGTTGAGGCTCTGGGTTACTGATCAGGGTTACTGACCCCAACTTCATAACAAGCTGGGATATGCAAAGACAAGAATTTCACTGTACCCAAAGTATATGTGACAAATAAAGGCTTTCTTCTTCTATCAGTATCTACCAAGCATCACTACATTCCCAAGTTTATACTAGTGAGGTGGTGGAAATATCTGTTTCTGATTGGCTGGCAGCTGCTTGTTAGTTTCTTGCATGGAGAATAACTCTAATGCAGATCCGGTAAAATAATTACAGTCCTAAATCACTGGACCTGACACCACGAGCCATTACAAATACATTAATGAGGTTTAACTTGGCGTTACTCTCAAACATTTCTCATGTAAACGATGAAGTTCTGGATGATGAACCCCTTGGAACTTCTTTATCTTCTGAGAAGCAAATGACTCTAAATCTTGCTGTGCTAATTGACTCTCATTTTGAGTTGCTCTGATCGCAAGCCATGCTTTCCAAAAGCACGCTAAACCACCCAAGTTCAGTTTTATATTAGCCACATTGCTCAATTCTGCATCTCTGTCAGCCAGTGCAGTACCCGTTCTCCCTCAGAGAGATCCACATCGGATGACCTTTTATTATGAAAATGCTTTTGGTTCGTACTGTAATAACTCTAATAGAATTTTTCATTCATCAATTTTTTCATGTTTACTAAAAAAAAACAAAAAAACTAGAAAGCCATGACGGATTAGACTGTTTTATTGCCAGATATTTCAAACCCACCCTTTTATTTTTCCTGTAGCTAATCAGAAAATAAATTCTCAGTATTTATATTTTAAATAGGCAGTGCTAGTGTACTGGATAAGGTTCTGTGATAGTGAACAGACGTCCTGAATTGTAATTCCACCCCACTTGTAAATGTAAATGTGCATTAAATATTGAGTCACTGTTAAATATGTATGATGAACTAGCAGTAAAGTATATAACAGCCTGAAATTAAATCCATTTTCATTATAAAACCATTCATGCTAATGATTAATATATTAATGCAAATGTATGGGAAGTGAAAGCGGGAGGTGGTTAGCACACACTGTCGTTTTTCGGTTGTGAAGGTGAACTGGCAGTGGCCCTAAAATGACCCCAATGGGGCAGAGGGATCAGCGAAGGGGTAATGTGTCTGCAGAGAGCCATTTTCAGTTGGATCCCTGCTGAGAGAGACAAAGGAAAAAGAGAAATAATGATGGACTGAGCCTCAAGGAGAAACAGGAATCATGGAGCAAGCCATTAACCTTCTGCATGCCCATTAAGATACTCACACGACCTATAAATTCATAGAACCATCTCTATCTTGTCCAGTCACTCTAAAATACCAGTTTTGTATAGCTTGACATCACATCATATGCCGTTTTCACTGCTGTTTTATTTTGTCGGGCGCTGGTGAAAGACCCAGGACAGCACCCTGTATTTGAGCCGTATAAATTCAGCGATTAGGGATCCATTTTCCTCCGCGCCCTTCGATATTAATGAAGACTGATGAAGTGCTCAGGAGCGCATGTCTCTCAGCTCTGCTGAGATTGGATTGACAATCGCAATTAGCTAACACTCAAGTTCACTTCCATCACTTTACTTTGACACGAGAAAGCACATAAATAGTCGAGAACTGGAAAAAGAGGACGGCAGAGATGAACCGTGGGAGAGAATGCAAGAAAATCAGGAAAATACTTGCTTAATTTTCTTAATTAACTTAAGAAATTAAATAAATAAATTCTAAAGCACTGACTGTGCAGAATAATAACATGATCAGCATTTTTAAAAAATAAATAAATAAATTTTAAAAAATCATTCCTTTTTTTAAAAAAAATTCTATCAAGGATATATAGTTAGAAATCTAATGGCAGTTGTTGAATTCCGTCAATGACCATTTATCCAAAGCTATCTCTAAATCTGTTTACACCCCAGCGCTGCTGAATTCTGGATTCTGATTGGTCAGAAGGTGTTGATTCATTTTCTATAACAGCAGCTCTAACAAAAGTTCCGGCTACAAAACAAATCACAGGTTTATATTAATGCGTTCACTCTAATACATTAGAAACGAAAGGTTTGTAATAATTGATGCGGTAAGGTAATGGTAGGAGTTTCCAGGGTCTGCGCTTTCTAACAGTCTGAGGTAAAGCTGTAACTTTACGTTTTCTGACATGTGAAATTCTTTTTCAGTTTCTCAGTAACGTGACAAGCTAAAAAAAAAAAAAAAAAAATGTCTTATTAACTTCAAGGGAGCAAAAAAAGAGAGGTTGGAGGTTGGTGAAGGAACGATTGTTTGTAGCTGCTGTAATGTAAATGATAACAGGAACTAACTTGTTTCACGTTTGTTTTACAATCCAATTAATGTAACTATAATTGATTTTTTTTTTTTTTAAATGACGTCATTCCTTAAGGAATAAAAATTGCAATCGTTTGGAAAATTGATGTGGTATAAGAGGAATAAAACACTTTAGGACATCACGTTATTGGATAAGAATCAACTTTGTAGTGGTAACCCTAACTTCACTTTGTGTTGTTGATTATTTTTCCTAAAACAGCACACCCCCAAATGTTTTATACCTGACATAACTTGTCCTTTCAGACATGGGACTACTTTTTAGTCGGACAAATTTGAGGTTATGCATTACTCTCTTAATTATCTGGGTCTCATGGTACCAGACAATACCAGAAAACCTTCACTAAAGCAAAGTAACTGCAATGACTTTCTTACTGTACCTCCCTAAAAACAGCTACAGTAAGAAATTATATCATGTCTTTCTTAGTTATTTGTTAGGACGTGATGGTTGTTGTTTTTAATTTGCATTATATGTCTGAATATTTGAAATATTTACTGACAGAGTTCAGCAGCTGCCCTTAGACTTCCATTATAATTCCGTTTTGAGTAAACAGATTTTTTTTTTCTGTTCTTTTCGCAATGCAACTTGTTGAAATTCATATCTGTGGTAGTTGGACATAAGCTACAGAGGCGGTGAATAGAGATAGAAAGCACACGCACACACACACACACACACACACACAAACAGGGAAGTAGTTGCACTTAAGGAAGAGATGTACTTGAAATGCATGTTCTCTTTTTTTTCTCTTTTCATGCGCCCCAGATTCGTGGGCAATTTCTGAGAATGTCAGCACAGCATTTTTGGGGTGGCTTGTCCCCCATCTTCCTGAAAAGATTAATGTCATCTGTCTTGTTCACAGTAACTCCCCTTTAAGAGTCAGTGGGAGTGAGAGAAAGGAAAGGTGTGTATGTGTGTGTGCACATGTGCGTGTGTGTGTGTGTGTGTGTGTGTGTGTGTGTTTGGGAGGTTTTAATGGACAATCAGTGTCACTACAGGTAACTAGACCTGTTCCACAGCAGCATCGTCTAAATACATTGGTCCCTGGTGATGTTATTTTTTTGTCCTGTGAGGGAGACACTGTGTGTGGGTGTGTGTGTGTGTGTGTGTGTGTGTGTGTGTGTGTGTGTGTGCTTTATCTCACTACTCACCCAGGAGATGTTTAAAGCCCTTTTTCAGTTGACTGACAGATACATTTTCTTGCTCTTCCCACCCACGTCTTCAGCAGGACCATCTTTCCTCCTGTCACTCTCCCTCATTTACCACACTAGAGGCAGGAAATGAAAAAGAACCCACATTACGCCGAACACCCACCACCACTCCCCCATCCACACTCGTCCTAAGTGTGCAGTTCTGACCTCCATCCATTAGAACTTCAGAATCTCCATTCACCCTCATCCTAATCTTCTAGGTGTGGCAATGTAGATATCGAGTTAGGATCATGGTCGCTTTCCAATAAGGTTTCTGTCGCCTCCATGTCAGCTAGCTTTTACTGTTTCCCCTTAAGGGAATCCCAGTCACCGGTCTTAATGGCTGTGGTAAAGCTTTATTAGTTCAAGTCAAGTTCTTAGATGATACCTTGGAAGCTAGAAGAACCAGACCAATAAAACTGCAACAGCAATCAAATCAACATAACTTCTTCAGCCATCTAAGGCCCCAGACATTGAGTCAACATTCTTCATCCTTTGGAGGTCCAAGAAATCAAGCCAACATAATTCTTCAGCTCTTTAATACCCTAGATATTGAATCAAGATACTTCTTAAGCTGTTGGAGGTCCATGGGATCAAGTCAACATAGCTACTGCAGCTTTTTGTAGCCTATGTCATAAAGTCAAACCATCCAGTTGACAAAGGTAGTGGAATCAAGTCAACACAACTTCTTTGGCCCAGGAAGGCTCAAGAGATTGGGTCACCGTGGAGGCCCAATGAATCAACATACCTTCTTCAATTCAGTAATTCCTATGGGATCAAGACAACATAACTTATTCAGTCCTTGAAGGCCCCAGGGATTGGGTTAACATAACTTTTTAGCACTTGGAGGCCCAAGAATCAACATAACCTCTTTAGTGCTCAAAGAGCTGAACAGAACTTCAGCCCTTTAAGATCTGACCAATCAAGTCAACAGAACATCTTCAGCCCAGGAAGGCCAAAGGGATCGAGTTAGCATAACTTCTTTAGGTCTTGGAGGCCCAAGGGTTTGAGTCAACAGAACTCATTAAGCCCGTAGAGATCAGTGGAATCAAGTCAAAATAACTTCTTGAACCCAGGAAAAGTCTGAGTGATCAAGTCAACATAAGTTCTTCAGCTCATGGAGACCCATAGGATTGAGTCAACAGAACCTCAGCCCTTGGAGACCAGAGAGATTAAGTCAGCATAATGTCTTCAGTCCTTGGAGGCCCAAAGAATCAAGTCAACATAGCATCTCAGCCCAGGAAGGCCTAAGGGATTGAGTCAAAGTAACTTTTTTCTCCTTTGGAGACCAGAGTGGGTTAAGTAAACGTAAATCTAGACTTTAGGAGCGGAGCATCCTCAGAAGGCACTGCAAACTGATGCACCATTTTTCAATACAGCAAAGCATGGTGAATGAATATGGTTATAAAAATAAACAGGATCAATAAAACGTAACATTTCTATAAGCTCAGCAGTGATTAGGCAGCTGCTTTTCACTGCACCCTTCAACATAAATGAGCTGTGCTGATATAGCTTTGACAACTGCAATTAGTGAACACTCAAATTCACTTTAATTTGACATGAGAAAGGGCATAAATAGTGGAGAAAGAGAGGAGAAGGAAATGATTCAAGAAAGTAAGAAAGGCATGAAAATACTTTCTTATTAAATCCTTGTCACCATATTTAAGAACTAGTTGAAAGATTTTGTTTGTTAGATGTCCCCTTTCATGTAATTTGAAAGCTTATTTGTTTAGACATTACATATGGCATTTTGTCCAGGCAATCATATGAAACATGGTCAGTTTACTTACAGAACACACTATATGGCCAAAAGGATAAGATAAGATAAGATAAGACAAGATCTTTTTAATCTATGTGGACACCTGACCATAACATCCATGTGGGAGCCTTCTCCAAACTGTTGCAATGTTTGAAGCACACAATTGTATAGAATGTTTTTGTATGCTGTAGCATTACAATTTCCCTTCACTGGAACTGAGAGGTCCAAACCTGTTCCAGCATGACAGTGTCCCTGTGCGCAAAACGAGCTCCATAAAGACACGGCGTGCCAAAGTTGGAGTGGAAGAACTCGAGTGTCCTGCACAGAGAACTGACCTCAACCCCATTGAACACCTTGGGGATGAACTGGAACACGGACTGCACCCCAGACCTCCTCACCCAACATCAGTGCCTGACCTCACTAATGCTCTTGTAGCTGAATGAACACAAATCATCACAGCCACGATCCAAAATCTAGTGGAAAGACTTCCCAGAAGAGTAGAGGTTATTATAACAACAAAGACAGACTACATCTGGAATGGGATGTTCAAAAGTACATATGGGTGTGACTAGTCAGGTGTCCACAAACCGTTGGCCATATAGTCCATCCATCCATTTCCATACTGCTTATCCTACACAGGGGAGCCTGGAGCCTGTCCCATGGAACTCGGTGCACAAGGCAGGGGACACCCTGGACGGGGGGCCAACCCACCGTAGGGCACAATCACACACACAGTCACACAGTCACACACCCATTCACACACTACGGACAATTTGGAAATGTCAGTCAACCCACAACGCATGTCTTTGGACTGCAGGGAGGAAGCTCGAGGAAACCCCAAAGCATGGGGAGAACATGCAAGTTCCATGCACACAGGGCGGAGGCGGGATTTGAGCCCCCAACCCCAGATGTACTAAGCCAACCTGTCCAACCCCCCCCCCCCAAAAAAAAAAGAAAACTCCTTGGAATCCAGAGGGATCATTACATTACAGATAGCAGTGATCTGACGCAATGTATTTTTTTTTTAAACAAACCGATGGCTGACAATACTCCTTTTCCAACTAGGTGCTAACCAGACTAGATGGTCACAAGTCAAGGGGAATATACTGTACAAATTGCCAAGGAATTATTTAAACTAAATTTAAACACTTGCTTGTTTTAAAGTGAGTTCCTATCTTCACCTTATGTTGCAATATCACTCCTGTGACATAGTTAATACAGACTTCTACTTCATTAATTAAAGTTGGTGTATTGAAAACATATTTGAATGCTGGGGACAAGGATACACTGGGGCAGAAAGTGCAGGCCATGTCCAGCCTTTCCATTTCCATGCTGGGAAGACGGGTTACACACAGCTTTCGCTAGCAGTGCTACAAGTCCGGATTGACATCTTCATTAAACACTAATGCATCACTCCACCACAGTCTACACCCTCGATGTGCATGCAGACACAACTCAGCCGTGTCCTAGCAACAAAGAGGACAGACAGCAAATCTGAGAGTTGTACGCAGAATCAGGGATTTCAATTTGTTTACTTTAGTGCTCAGGCTCATATGTGGCTGTCTTATTAAAAAGTATTACACAACATACTGTATGCCAGCTCTCTGGAGAAATTATTTTAGTTTACTTGAGTTTGAATAAGAATGGGCATCTACTGCTGATGTCTGAAAAGAGGGATTCAAGTGGTGTGTTTTGATATAGTATGAAAGATATAGTAGAGCATTTATGTGAGGCAGACGGTTCCTTTCCTGATGATTCTTGTAATTTATTTATTTTTTGGCTACTGAAGTGACATGGCTAGCACAATACTTAAGATAGTAAGGTACGTTGACACTTTTTATACCAAGGCATGGCAGTTAATCACAAACTTAACAGTGCTATGAGACAGAGCTTAGAATGGCATAACATGAAATAACATAACAAACCCATGGTGTAGAAGGTGACTTTGAGCCAAGTGCTTACAGAGACATCTTCCACTCAGCTGAGGTCTTGTCTTGACAAGCTTCCACTGTCTCTTGTAGACACAATGGAGTGGTAGCACTCGTGACTGAGATAAAGAGCAGAAAAGGGTGCTTTAGAGCTTATCTCAGTGGAACACTAGTGGTAGAATAAAGGTGCACAGTGAGCAACAATAGTCACCCATGGAGCGAGATGAATTAAACTGAATTTGTTTTAGACAAAATTGTGCTCCCCTGACAAAGGCAGCATGGAGAGAGCTGTGACACTCGAGCCTTGGCTGTGGTGGCTGTGCACCCTTTATTGAGTGCTGTGTCCTGATAAGGCTTTGTCCTGGAATAAAGTGATGATATCTTTTCATGCAAATGTGTTTCCCCCTCTTTTTCCTCTGTTAATGGTGCCAGTGTTGGAATGCTGGGCTAACAGCGGGAATCTTCTGGGTACCAGAGAAGTGTATTCGAGTCTGTAGAAGAAACATTTTTTGTGAAGTGCATAAGAGTTTAGAGATGTAAGTGCTACCCATTGATTATGCCTGTAATGGAGGTAGTAAGTGGGTCAGGACATGACACTGGGGAGTCAGAGTCACTCTCTTTCCCTGTGTTGCTCAGAAACCTGCTTTGTGTTTACAGAGACAGCAGGCATTTCAAAACACAGCAACAGCGAATCAACCCATAAAGGGAAGCTATAGCTGTGGACACAAGGCAACTCTCACCCATCAGGGTTACAAGTTGAAATATAGCTGCTAGCAGCAATTAAGGGGCCAAGCCCAAAAGAAGCAAAGTAAGGGGATAAGCAAGTATGATTTTAGCTTGGTCATGATTTTATGACAAACTGTTCAAAAGTTATAAGCAAAAATGTGCTTTTTTTCACTTCTCGTGAAACTAGGTGGCACTGTTTCAAGACTGAGAAGGCACGGCATGGTCTGACGATGATCTGTATCGAATTTGGTGGAAATTAGGCCAACGATCTAGAAGGAATTCAAAAAAGTAGCTTTTCAACGGAATTCAAAATGGCAGACATCAAGTTCGATTGACTATGGCATAATAGGTATCATTGATTTCGGCATGACTCACGGAATCTATCAAGACCAGGTTCATTACAATAGGCAAAATTACTCAAAAAATATTAGCATTTTTTGAAATTACATTATAATTTCCAAAACAACGGTCGTACCCTCAAGTCATGATGCTAATGACAGGTACTAAGTTTGGTCTGAATACGCTAATGAACTACAGAGATATAGCCACTCATCCATTTCGGCATGATTGAAATCGAATTCGTCCACAAGTTATTTAAGAACGGTTTGGTGTATCAAAAAGCTTTTGATAACTTTTTGCAGGTATGGTCTGAAGATGATCTCTTATGAATTTCAAAAAAATTGGATGAACGATCTAGGATGAGTTCGAAAATTTAGGTTTTGAACATGACCCAGGGAATCTGTCAAGACCAACCTGTCAGGACCATGCCCTTTTGGCATCATGTCCATTTTGGCATGCTCAACATCGGATTCATTCATGAGTTGATCAAATTACAAATGGCGGAAAGTGAAACCATGATATCCATTCGAATCGTCTTGAGCCAAGGAATCAGAGGAAAAAAGAATTTAGTTTCTAGCTCTTACGGTAGACGTTATTAGCATAAACATCACTGCAAAATTGGTCAGTTGGTGGCGCTAGAGGGTTTGAGTTAGAGACTCCAAATTTTTGGTGTATTAACAGTTCAGACTGACTAAATTTCATAACTTTCCCGCAAGCGGTTCTATGGGCTGCCATAGACTCAAGAGCAGAAGAAGAAGAAGAAAACTAACGGATACAATAGGTGCCTACGCACCTTCGGTGCTTGGCCCCTAATAATAATGGTGATTGACTAGGTATTAAGGTAGTGTTGATGCCTCACAGCTCGATAGTCCCTGGTTTGATCCTGTTTGAACCCTCTGAGGGTTTTCTCTAGGTTGTCAAGTTTCTTTCTGTGGTGGACTAGTGGCTATAAAATGCCCCTAGGTGTTAATGTGTGTGTATGTGCATGGTGCTCTGGATCCTCAATGATCATAACCAGGATATCACAGAACATACCAAACTGATTTCTTCCTGTCCATCAGAAGACACTTTGTAGCAGGTCCTACCTCTCCTACAGCGCATATGTGGTAGATCACCACCCAAATCTATCTTTATTTGGACCATTTTTTCTCTATCTATTAGTCCAGGGGTCCTTGAGAGCAAGGAGCTGGTCTTCACACTGCCTGCCTGTTATTATGATTGGTGGCAGAGTGTCACTCTGACCTTGCTCTGAAGAGAAGGTAACAAAGCAAGACGGGTGTGTGTGTGTGTGTGAGTGTGATTGTGAGTGTGAGAAAGCAAAAGCGAGTGTGTGTTGTGTGTAATATGTCAGACAAGAAGATCTGATGTTCAGATAATGCAAAGAAGTTAAGACATGGTCAACATGAACCATAACAGTGCCTTAATTATTTTGATAACGTATCCCATGTCTATGCTCATTGTTCACGCTGCATGCGCTGCATGCTGATCTGCCAGTACATCCCTGATCGCCATTCGCACACACCAACTAGTGGCTGTTTGAATAAGAACTCATTAGGATTACATAGCCATTTAGCTAAGTGACATTGGATGTAATTGTACCATCCATCAATGGCTGTGTAATAACATACTCGGAAGAGCTAAATGTTGATTAGCTCTCGGCCAATTTCACCCACAGCCGAAAATAATGACTGTGAAAGAAAGCTCCATGGGGCAAGGTGAGATCGCCCTCCGCGAGAGCTGTGGCAGCTACTGGTCCATGTCTGGTAAAAAAAAAAAAAAAAAAAAAAACTTAAGGGAAAATAAATGAGCACATCAACAGAAGCTCGGGAGAAACATGTCTCATATCCACTACAACAGCAGGCTTGGAATTTTACCAATATTTGCCATCTTTTGTACCCTGGTTATATCTATCCTCAATATTTAAGCCCTTTTTATTTAGCACTGATTCATTTCTTTTCCTGTTTATCAACTCTCTCAATCTTTGCTTTGTCCATCTCCCTGTCTATAGCCTAGGCCATCTTTATGTAGAGCAACAATTCTTTTTTTCAGATCCTCAGAGAGTTCTTTGCCATGAGGTGCCATGTTGAACTTCCAGTGACCAGTATGAGAGAGTGTGAGAGCGATAACACCAAACTTAACACACCTGCTCCCCATTCACACCTGAGACCTTGTAACACTAACAAGTCACATGACACCGGGGAGGTAAAATGGCTAATTGGAACCAATTTGGACATTTTCACTTAGGGGTGTACTCACTTTTGCTGCCAGCGGTTTAGACATTAATGGCTGTGTGTTGAGTTATTTTGAGGGGACAGCAGATTTACACTGTTATACAAGCTGTACACTCACTACTTTACATTGTAGCCATGTTGTCCCATGAAAAGATATAATAAAATATTTACAAAAATGTGAGATACTGTATGTATGTATGTGTATATATATATATATATATATATATATATATATATATATATATATATATATATATATATGCCTTTGACAAAAGAAGAATGTGTTGAAGTCATTCTCATGGCTGGATCGGGAAGCTGTCGCAAGGTTGTGATGGACTTTAACAGGAAACATGGCGAGCACATCACACAGGACACTGTCCCCAAACTTATTAACAAATTCAAAAAGACCGGAAGTGTTGCGGACCAACCGAGAAGCAGACATCCATGGCACTAGCAAACATAGTCCCCTATGTATGGACACTTTTGGGACACCGTGTAGTTTAAAATCATAGTTTAGTTTTAAAACACTCTGTTTTAGATCTCACGTCTTGTAGCCATCACCGTTTTGGCTGTGATTGATTTACAATCACTATTAGCTTTGACAAATGGAGAAACGTGGGTAATAAAAGGTCATTAGAGTATTTTCTATCCAGCATTATGTGCATTGAGGAGGAAACTCGCTTAAAAACAGGCACTCTGTGTCAAACGTGACAGTCAGGTTTGCAACGGTGCGAAACGTTAGTAAATATGGCCCTATTTTGTCAGAATAAATTCCTGTGCCAGTCAGAGAACATATTTCCTCTCATCCCTCATTCCCTGTGATCCGTAAGGTTTCACAGTAATAGTAAGATATCTATGACGCTCTGACTGGATGCAGTAGATAAATTGATTCTAAATCGTCACTCTAAATATCATCAACAAAAATCAGGCCCAAAATCAGACGGAGTGAACATTGCACAGGACAGATGAATAGAAAACCTGTTGTTGTTTTTTTTTCTAACGCTTTAAAAATTGTTTTTACAATTTACCTGGGGCATCAGGTAAATTGAGACAGTTAACTTAACAGCATTTTTTCCTGGCCTGATACGTAAAATTCAAAATATATGTTACTAAGCCCTTGCAGTGGAACCGCTTGATAGACATAACATGATATACAGTGCCCTCCACTAATATGTTGAGGTAAGAAAAATGACATATGCTTTAATATATTTAAAATAGTATCAATCCAATATATATAATACATATCCAAATTCACCCTACATAAGAGTTTAATGTTTGTTAGCTCAGAATCTCTCTCTCTGTCTCTGTCTCTGTCTCTCTCTCTCTCTGTCTCTCTCACTCTCTTTCTTCTTCTCCTTCTTCTTCTTTTTAATGATTTGAATAATTTTGTTGATCGTACAATACAAACCAATCCCCGTCTCTCTAGTTCCACACACTGTTTCTCTGTCAATCAAAGAGCTGAGAAGAAAAGAGTCAAGTGACTTTTATTTTATTTATATAGCACATTAAAAGACTACAAGTGTCAGCCAAAGTGATGTACAATAAAATCAAGTAATTTTAAACAGCAATGAAAAAAATACAAATGAAATAAATGAATGAATAAAACAATAAAGCATTAAAAGACTATACAAGTCTCTGAAGGATAGCTGAAAGAACAGATTGTCTTGCCATTTGTAAAGATTGTTGGGTTGTTTTTTTTTCTTGCGTCATTTATTTTTCCTTTAGAAGATCGCTGCTAATTATCCGCTGACGTATTTTTTTTTCTTTTTTGATTCGTATTTATTTTTTTATTTTTTTTGCATGATGTAGAACTGGGACCTACAGGTAGGGCCACCTGTAGGTATACTGTGCCACTTCGATGGCTTCTAATTAATGGGCGCATGGCTGTTCGAGAAAGATCGAAGAGACGAGCTTCTCCATTTCATCAGGAGAGGAATACACCAGCTCTGTGGTTAACATCAGTCACACGAACATGGTTATTTGAATACAAAGAGGAACAGATTAAAAACGTGCTCCGTGGGCTGCTATAACATAATTTAATTGGTCGTTGGCTAATGATGCTGTTCTTAGGTGTACATTTCTTGACTTGTCATACGTTTAGGTATGTGAGGAGAACCATCTCCAGTAAAGCATTCAATATAGCTGAAACTGTGGAAAGAAGGAAAGAAAGAAAGAAAGAGCCTGGTGGTGTAATTACAGCTCTTTAGCATGCAATTAGAGCATTGTCAGAGCGTGTTTCAGCTCCACCCAGCAGCCCCGTTCAAACTTCTTCATCCCTTCATAAATAGTCAGAGCTGGGTAATTACAGACTTTTTTGTCTAGCATCGAGCATGAATAACTACGAAAAGCAAATTGTTCACTCTTTCAGTTTTTTTTTTCTTTTCTTTTATTCATAAGCAGTCAAATTCCAAAAGAAAAAATTGGCGAGTAGGAGTTCATAATGTGTGTTTAAAAAAAAAAAAAACCTTTCTTTCTCAAAAAAAGCCATTGGGGCTGTGTGGAGCCTCGTCTGTAAATCTCAGCGCAGCCCAGCAGGGCTTTGACAGCACTGCAACCTTTAGTACATTCAGTGATAATGCATTAGACTTTGCTGTGGACATGAAGCTGAATTTACAATCTGGCCTGGAGAGCTTTCCTCAGTGCAGGTCATAAATCCACCAGTAGGGACAGTAAGCACAGTGTTAGAGACCCACGATTGACTCCACTACTCACCATCGGCCAGCTAACACACTTCTGACACACGTCCACAATCGGCTGAAGAAAAGGCCTGGAGTTATATGGCATGAATAAGGGATCTTAACCAGGGTAGTATATCAGAAAGATCGAGACCAGACACAACCCTCCGTTAAACTCTAAAAAGGCTGAGGTTATACTGGATATATAAAGCTAATTTAGGTTGATTGAGGCAAACTGAGTCTGCCACCAACAACTGGTTTGAACAGTTATGAAATGTGAATTGAACATTCCTCAAACAAGATTCCTCAAACAAGTAAGATTGTTACATTTACATTTGCAGCATTTAGAAGACAATCTTATCCAGAGTGTCCTGCTTGGGGGGGAACCTGATTAGAAACAGAAATTGGAGAGAAATTGCATTATTGTATGAAGCTGCCTTTAAATATGTTTCACCCATATTTCACCCAAAACAATGATGCCAATATTATTTAAACTTAGAGAATCCCAAAGTATTGTTCTGAATGTGAGTTACACACCTTCAGTAGCAGATAAAATAATGCTTCTCATCGCAGTCTCTATTCTCCCAGGTATGTGTATTGGTGATGCGAGCTCCACAGCGGTAGTTTTGGGCTGGACATGAGGGCAGTGAGACCAGGCTCTCCACTGGCTCCCAATTCACCCAGAACCATTTTCCATCCAGGAAATGCAGTCCGGTCCACACAATCACTGTTTGGGTTTGCACAGTCTCCTTTTCAGCCAGAAGTATTTTTGTTTCAGAAGTCAGGCAGGCCAAGTCTGTGTAGTATGTCCTGCAATACTCCAGAGCCTCTTCCCATGTCTTGCTCTCCCTCACCAAGATGATGCTCCAGTGACACAGGAAAGGCAGTGCTCCTGAACAGGTGTGATCATTCCAGCCAAATAGTCTTAAAGCAACACAGTTCTCATCTCCTGAATAATTATTGGGCTCACCTTTACGCCAGTTAAAAAAATGTGGTTCTTCTCCATCAGACCATTGCCAGATGTTTGAAGTTGCCAATGTTCTGTTCAGCCCAATCCAAGCATAGCAATTACAGTCTTGTGAAATGTTCATAACTCTCTGGTTTTCCTCATCAGTAGTGATAGTGGCCAGATCCGTGTAGTTTTGTCTGCAGTAGCGCTGAGCATCAGACCAGCTCTGTTTTGTAGAAATGTAAATATATTGTCTTATCAGACCTGCAGCCATCCCACAAAGCACCAACAGAAGTGAAAGAAATAATGGCAATTTCATCTCTGTTGCAAAGAATCTGAGCTCTGTGAAGCTCTACTCAGGAGTGTGCTAGTTCTGCTCACAGCCTTCAGAGTCCAGCTCAAATGAGACTGCATTGAAAACACATGCAAAAAGAAGGTAGCCTCTAACAAATCCCGAAAAGTCGATTTGCATTTTGTTTACAACACAAATTCAGTGCATTTACATTTATATTTGCTTAGAAATTTGGAGCATTTGTGGGGCGGTCTTCAAAAATCAGAAGTAGAGCTGAATTTTGGAAAACAACAGAAAATATAAATATATTTTACCAAAACAATGTGGAAATTGTTGTATGTAGGCTACTGTCTTGGCGTTTGTCTACAAAGATCATGTCTTCTAAGGAGCCAGATTAACTGTGCAAACAGTTTAAGCAGTGAAAACGGTCAGTCTGCCTAAAGATGTTTAAAACCTGACTGGCCAGTTCATTACATGCCACAAAGAACCAATTCAGTTTGCAATCAGATACCAGCTGTCAAATCATCTGCGATGTAATAAAAAATACATTAATAACAAGAAATTTTGTTATTAGAAACCGGACAAAACAGACTGAATTAATCAGCAATTATTTCCCCAATAGGGTCAGTCAAATGCTGTGAGTTACCTCGAGTAATGACCCAGAGCACTTCCCACTGTAAATTATAATTCCTGGAAATTTGTGAATGTTGTTTTTCCATTAGTAGATTAGGCTAATCATGTAGCGGTAGGTGCAGTGTCTTTCAGTGAAATTAGAGTGATATCCTTAGATCCCATTTTCTTCGTTTTCACTTTTGGGTGTAATCAGACTTAAGATGTTGGGATTTTAATTCTGGTTGATATTTTCAAAAGGGAAACATTTTAGCTCAGTAATAAGTTATAGCATTTGACCCAGGCAGCAGTAGCTCAATGGTTAAGGCAATGAATATTGATTGGAAGGTTGTGAGTTCAAATCCCAACACTGCCAAGCTATCACTGCTGGGCTGTTGAGCTTTTTTTGTATTGTGCTTTTCTGTCATTTAAGGTCTGAGCCATGTTTTCCCCACATTTCTGGTTTCCAATTTCTGATTCTTATAATTTCCTGGTTTTTGACCTGTGCCTGTGCCTTCACTATGGATATGGCTATGCCATTGTATGCCATGGCTATGCTATGTCTGTCTGTCTGTTTGTTTTCTGACACCTGCTACAATTTTTGATGATGATGAGTTTGGACTTCATGAGTCCAGCTCAACTGAGACAGCATTTAAAACACATGTAAAATAATGCTGCTTCTAAGGACTCGCCAAAAAGGTCAATGTGCTTTGTTTTCAGCACAAACGGCATTTAAATTTAGGGCATTTGTAAGGTGATCTGCGAAAAAAAGCCGTCAGAAGTCGCTAGAGCTGAAAAAGGAAAACTGGGTTTTGACCAGTTCATTCCATAACCTGGTTACCAGGACAGAGAAGAGTGTTGATACGGGTCTTCCTTGTATCTTGAGGGATCGTGGGTTAAGTTTTGCCATTATAGAAGGAATGTGGTATAGAGTTAGGGGGTGATAAGTGTCTTCAGGTAGGTGTGTGGGAGAACTTGGGGATATTGAAAAGCTAGTTGTACCCTGGTGGCCTTCATGGAGAGGAAAGAACAAATGGTCATGATGTTGTAAAGGAGAAACCTGCATGTCCGAGTCACGTTAGCACAGTAAACGGAGAATGATAGCAATCTTTCCAGTATCACAATATTGAAGGTGAAATCATATTACAGATAACTGTATTATGTATTACTATTATCAACTGACTTGATAATACAGTTCCCATTTGAAAAGCTAAAGCCATGCTTAATAGGTGTCATGTCATTTCAATATCTCAAACTGAAGATTTTCCAGTGATCACCATTAGTATGTTAGCTGCTTTCTGGTGTCTAAACATCCTCATTGAATTGACCATATTAGCAAGTGTAAGACTAAAACACTTACCTATGAGTGGCTGAGTCAGAAGGCTCTGTTTGCACAGGCGCAATTCAGCAGAACACTAATTTGCATCACACTTGACCACAGTTCTTCAGCATGTATTCATTCTAACCATTTACAATTGTGATGTCCTTCATCAGGTGGCTACGTGCACCAAAGGTTGTGAAAACACTAAGAATAAATGTGCAGCACTTGTGTATGACAATGCCAAAATTGTATGCATTATAATCCCTAACAGAGAGACTACTGAAGTTTTCCCACAAATATCAGATTATTGCTTTATCCAAATCTCAATTTTTACTAGTTTATTCTTAGTGGCTCAAACTATAAAGTGTGGCACAAGTGCATAAACTCAGCACGGTATATACTATGGGAAATCAAATGCTCTTCTTCTTTTCCTTTCGGCTGTTCCCTTAAGGGGTCGCCACAGCGAATCATCTGTCTCCATCTAGCCCTATCCCCTGCATCCTCTTCTCTCAGACCCACTACCTTCATGTCCTCCTTCGCTACATCCATAAACCTCCTCTTTGGTCTTCCTCTCGGCCTCCTGCCTGGCAGCTCTAACCTCAGCATCCTTTTACCGATATATTCACTCTCCCTCCTCTGAACATGTCCAAACCATCTCAACCTGGCCTCTCCAACTTTGTCTTCAAAACATCTCACATGTGCTGTCCCCCTGATGTACTCATTCCTGATCCTATCCATCCTCGTCACTCCCAAAGAGAACCTCAACATCTTCAGCTCTGCTACCTCTAACTCTTCCTCCTGTCTTTTCCTCAGTGCAACTGTCTCCAAACCATACAACATCGCTGGTCTCACTACTGTCCTGTACACCTTTCCTTTCATTCTTGCTGGTATTCTTTTATCACACAACAGACCTGACACTTTTCTCCACCCATTCCAACCTGCCTGCACACGCTTCTTCACCTCTTTTCCACACTCCCCATTGCTCGGGACTGTTGACCCTAAGTACTTAAAATCCTGCACCTTCTTTATCTCTTCTCCCTGTAACCTCACTGTTCCACTTGAGGGAAATCAAATGCTCATAGTCATAATTCAAAGCAGTGATACACATGTACAGTGGGGGGAAAAAAGTATTTGGTCCCCTGCTGATTTTGTACGTTTGCCCACTGACAAAGAAATGATCAGTCTATAATTTTAGTGGTAGGTGTATTTTAATAGTGAGAGACAGAATAACAACAAAAAAATCCATTTCAAAAAAGTTATGAATTGATTTGCATTTTAATGAGGGAAATAAGTATTTGATCCCCTATCAGTCAGCAAGATTTCTGGCTCCCAGGTGTCTTTTGCACAGGTAATGAGCTGAGATTAGGAGCACTCTCTTAAAGGGAGTGCTCCTAATCTCAGCTTGTTACCTGTAAAAAGACACCTGTCCACAGAAGCAATCAATCAATCAGATTCCAAACTCTCCACCATGGCCAAGACCAAAGAGCTGTCCAAGGATGTCAGGGACAAGATTGTAGACCTACACAAGGCTGGAATGGGCTACAAGACCATCACCAAGCAGCTTGGTGAGACGGTGACAACAGTTGGTGCGATTATTCACAAATGGAAGAAACTGTCAGTCTCCTGTGGTCTGGGGCTCCATGCAAGACAACATCTTGTCAATCCCAGTCACAAATTCATGCTTATTATTTGCTATTTTTGGCAACTCCTCGTGGAGTTTCAATGATCATGAGAATGGTGAGGAATCAGCCCAGAACTACACGGGAGGATCTTGTTAATGATCTCAAGGCAGCTGGGACCATAGTCACCAAGAAAACAATTAGTAACACACTACGCCGTGAAGGACTGAAATCCTGCAGCACCCGCAAGGTCCCCCTGCTCAAGAAAGCACATGTACAGGCCCGTCTGAAGTTTGCCTGAATGATTCAGAGGAGAACTGGGTGAAAGTGTTGTGGTCAGGTGTGGTCAGATCTCTTTGGCATCAACTCATCTCGCCGTGTTTGGAGGAGGAGGAATGCTGCCTATGACCCCAAGTCATAACACCATCCCCACCGTCAAACATGGAGGTGGGAACATTATGCTTTGGGGGTGTTTTTCTGCTAAGGCGACAGGACAACTGCACCGCATCAAAGGGACGATGGACGGGGCCATGTACCGTCAAATCTTGGGTGAGAACCTCCTTCCCTCAGCCTGGGCATTGAAAATGACCTTAATGACTTGGAGAGGATCTGCAAATAGGAGTGGGACAAAATCCCTCCTGAGATGTGTGCAAACCTGGTGGCCAACTATAAGACACGTCTGACCTCTGTTATTGCTAACAAGGGTTTTGCCACCAAGTACTAAGTCGAAGGGGTCAAATACTTATTTCCCTCATTAAAATGCAAATCAATTTATAACTTTTTTGAAATGCGTTTTTCTGGATTTTTTTGTTGTTATTCTGTCTCTCACTGTTAAAATACCCCTACCATTAAAATTATAGACTGATCATTTCTTTGTCAGTGGGCAAACGTACAAAATCAGCAGGGGATCAAATACTTTTTTCCCCCACTGTAAATAACACCAAAGACGGAAGAGCCATAAACAAAAAAAGCCATAACTTGGAAAACCGGAAATGACGAACTGAGTACCGACACTCAGAAAGGCACAATGGCACTTTTGAATAGAAACATGGAAACAGCAGGGTATAAATGTAATTAATAGTAATTACGGGATAAACACAGAACATGTGCACACATATGGAACATAAACCAGTGCTTAGGCAGGGGTGGAGACAGGACAAGAATGAAAACAAAAGCACATGGCATGAAAGTGACATGAAAACAGCACTCTGAGAGGGGGGATATCAGGTCAGAAACATCACTCAAATAGATGTCATACAAAAATTGTCTGACTTATTCTTGAATAATAAGGATCTGTTGAGTGGCAGGTTGCTTCATTTAGAACATGAAATCAAAAGCTTCAAGCTGTAAATTCATGTGAAGAGTCACACGCTGCCTGTATGGATTTCCTAAGCAGCCAGACCTATCAGGATTTATTAGCTAATAACACTGTTACGTCTATTAAGCTTGATCAGGCCCTTCAGGAGGTAGAGTAACAGCCCCCTGAGCACTGTGCAGTGAGGCTAAAGTGCTCGTCCTGCCAATAAATCAGCATGGTCCGGAGTCAGGTGTGAAAACATCTCAGCAGAGGTAATGACGTCTTCACAGGGAGCCGTAGCAGGGGTTAGGCTAATTAGGTTTCGGTTAGCGAGCCAGCACATATGGGTCTTTGAGTTCTCTGAAGCTGAATTGATTGAAACCTCCAATCCAAATAAAAAACCTGCAACTAGAACTAATAAGAGTGGGAACTCATGTCTCTGAACTAATAATGCGGCAGAACTTTCACCAGGTAGGCTTTAAAGTCTCTGGAGATTTTAGTACATGCAGTTTATTATTATTATTTTTATTTATTTTTTTTTTATTCCCACATTGACCTGTAGTTCCATGTTGCAATTAATGGTTCAATTTACTTTGCAAATATCAAGAAGCAATGATCTGTAACTGTTTACCGGTTTAGCAGCATAACACAGGAGAGCTAATTCTGGAGAAAAAAAGGAGGGAAAAACAAGGCACTGTGGTTCTCAGTGGTACCCAGATGTTTCTTTGTTGATGTAAGAAAGGGTATAAGAGATGGCATGTTACAATGACCAATGTCTATTTGATAATTGACCAGTGATTTTGCTGAAGTTTCAAGCAGTTAGCATTCTCCCTTATTTTCCTTGATATTGCATGAGCAGAAGGTCATGAAGATGCAGCAGGTCCAAAATATACAGCACATGTTGGCCTGACCTCCCATATTAGCAGCTGCTGTGTAATAGAAAAGAATTACCCATTGGATGTGCATTGAGGCCATTTGGAGAAAATTGGGTGAAAGTTTTACCAACAGGGTAGAACCCAATCCAAGCACTGAGCTAAGCAGTTCAAAGGTTCAACAGAGGTTCTGCAGCATTCTGGGATTTTCATATCCCAGATTCAATGTTAACAAGACTGAATTAGCTAAATACACAGTCTCGAATACACAGTCTAGATAATTCAAACCTGTGTTATATTTAGGGGTCCAAGCACCAAAGTCAACTCAGACCTAAAGTGTTCTATTGGTGGAAAGTTCAGGAATAGAAAGCTGTATGACTCCAACAAATATTATTTGAAATTGTAGAAAATAATATTCATGCACTAAATACATACTGAGTGGTCTGTGGAATTTAGTTTACAATTAAAGTAGTCCCTGGCTAAAAAGTTTGAATGGCTCCTGCAATAGAGGAGAAAGAGTTACTAGGTGGAACTTGGAGGAAGTTGGGAGAAAATTTTTACCACCTGGGTAGAAACCAAATCAAAGTACAGAAATGAGCAGCTGAGGGTTAAGGATCATCCTCAAAGGTCCGACAGAGGTTCTCCACCATTTTGGGATTTTCACATCCCAGATTCATGGTTAACAAGGTTGTTAATTTGCCCAATTCACGATCTTAAATACACAATCTGGATCATTCAAAGCCCCTTGATTAGCAGTAGGTTCAAAATATATTGTTAGCTTTATATGCCTTGGAAGAAGAAGGAGTTTGGCTTCACATACCAGCTTGGTGATTGCCATGCAGTAGATAAGAATTAGCCATTGGGTGGGACATGGCAATGAGGAAACTGGGGAAATGATGTGAAAACATTTTAGCATTAATTTATAATAATAACCTTCCCTGATTGAATCTTAATCATGTAAGACCGTCTTGCATTTTTGTAATCACTTTGCGCTAATAGGATAATTCAAATGCCAGACGAATTATTGAGCTAATTTTTTTTTAAAAGGTGGCCTGGAGGGAGGGGAGGGAGTTTAAGGAAATACAAATAACCCTATTGTGTTCTTTGATGTAAAAGCTTTTGGTGGTAAGGCATACACTCCTGATTTAGATATGAGACTCTTATCCTGTTGTTATTGTTGATATCTACCTGGGAAAATGCATTCAAATGCAGCCTGAAGAAGCGAGGCTGATTTAGTATATGTCAAGTGTTGGATACAGAGGCATTGTAAGCCTGGTTATCTCTCAGGTATCCACTAAACAGAGCTTGTTATTATGAAAAAACAAAACAAAACCAGGCATGTCATTGTTTTTACTGAATCATTAATAAGAGTTAATGAGAGTCATAAACAACTCACAATTGACTTTGAAACATGAACACTTATTTGATTTACTTAATGAAACCCCTTGACCTAGAGGAAATGGTCAAGGTCTGACTTCCCTTTAGTAAATCTGGAGGCCAGAGAGACAGGCAGATTGAGAAAGTGAGACCAAGCGAGACAAGTGTCCCCCCTAAAGTCATTCACTCTCCATGTGTATTGGTGTCATGTTTCTCCTCTGGCATACCTGAAGAGTTACTCCTGATTAAAAATGATGCTCTTCCAGTTCTGCATGGACAGGATTAAGATGCGTCAGAACGTGTGCTTTCTAATTGAATAATTGCCATTCGCCCCAAACGATCCCAGCGCGGAGCCTCTTCTCATCAAAAGTGTGCAATATTAACCATGACACAAGCTGAACCGGACCATAATTAATGGGAAGAATCAATTACATATAATTGCATACATATAAATCCAATTTGGAGAATTCCAGCGGGACAGGATCCTTGTTAAGGAAATTGTGATGGAGTCCAAGTCCCACATGCAAAGAGAATGAGAGTCCTTCACTTTCTGCAAGTCGGTAACTGTTTCCTCAGCCTGAACGTTATACATTTTATACTGCAGAATATCACTGTTCCTCTCATTCACAGCCCCTGGGATATGGAAAACAAATAGAAATATGGAACAAGCTACAAAACCCAGAGAAGTGGATTAAATCTGCATGCTACTGGAAATAATCTTTGTTTGATTTGTGGAAAAGGTCGAAAACAAACTGCCTATAATTCGACAGGCTTTTCAGTAGTGCCATGCATGCAGTGTCATGCAGTGTAGAGCTTATCCTTGCTGCATGAACAGTATAATAATTTTACTAGTTATAAGCAACTTGATTTAAAAGGAACAATGTTTATGCCTTGGGAAATGCATTCAAACTGATAGAGTCGCTGTGAGCCAACAATTTGTGACGTCAGACACACATTGCACTCCAACTAGTTTCCACCCCCTGTTTATTCACACGTCACTACTGACCAATCACTACAGACGTGAGAGGGAAGTTCTCAGAGCTATTGTTTCCCACACTGCCAGAATCAGAATCAAGCTAAAAAGTATATGATAGCCTTATTGTAGCTGCATCTCCTTATAGATTAGTCAACTAGCATTCACTAACATCGCTAGTTAGCACTATCTAAAAAGCACACTGAATTTGTCCTCCAACACTGTCTATAAAACTTGTTCAGCTCTCATTAGCCATCCTGCACCATGGTCAGATCGAAGATCAACCTTTCACTCACCTACGTGTAAGCTGTGTTTATATTCACCTTGTTAATGCTCACCTTGAGCAAAAAAAAGTTTTCAAGGCCTCGTCCATATATTATATTTTTCCACCTGATATTGAATGAGTGGCTGCATCTATGTATCCCCAGATCTAATAGATCTAACAGAGGATTAAGAGTTTTAAATAGATTTTTTTTTTCTTCCCGGAAAAAAAAAAAAATAGACTGCTAACACTTTTAAATTAATTATTAATAATTCTGGGATGTCCCTGAACTACATTTGTTAAGATTTGAATTAGACTAGGGTGAGTTTGGGACCAAGGCTAGCAGGTTCTTTATATCACTGGCAGTCGAGTCCGGAAACCTTTCAAAAACCCAAACAAAACAAGTTAGCATATGGTTTTAGTATGCTAATACATCTGTTTTCTCCCCTCAGTGAGAAACAAAGCAGAGCTCATTATGTGCAGTAGTGGTGTTATTGTGTCTTTCAGCTCATCATTTCTTCAGGCCCTCATGTTGTAGTGGAGGAATGCACTCTAGTGCGTGTATCCCTCATTTATAAAATAACTCCAACGCTGAAGAAATGGGATTAATGAGTGTGTTATTGTGCATACCAGTCTGTGAGAGTGTCAGTGCATGTACAGTATGCAGTGCACCTTTCAGTATGGAAAACCTGAATCTTAAACACTGAATTTGAGTTTCAGGGTTCCTGGTTTGATCCTGAGCTCGATTTTCCTTCCCACCTCCAAAAAAAACATGCTGGTGGGTGAACTGAATGCTCTAAATTGCCCCAAGTTGTGAATGTACTGTAGGTGTAAATAGTGTCCTGTGATAGACTGGTGTCCCATCCAGGTCGTGTTCCCACCTCATGAACTGTGTTCATGAGAGACCCCGACTAGGCAAAAGCATTTACTGAAGATGAATGAATGTGTTCTTGTCTATGATTATACACATGATGGCTTAATAGCACTGTTTCTCTTTGCTGGTACTATTTCTCCATGTCTGACATGCACGTCCCTGACATTTGAGGTTAATTCCCATCCATCCATCCATTTTCCGTACCGCTTATCCTACACAGGGTCACGAGGAGCCTGGAGCCTATCCCAGGGAACTCGGGGCACACTCTGGACGGGGTGCCAACCCGTCGCAGGGCACAATCGCACACACACTCACACACTACGGACAATGTTAGAGATGCAAAACAGTCTGCTGGGACAGGAAACTGGAGTACCCGGAGGAGCGAGGCAAACATGCTAACCACTAAGCCACCGTGCCCCCCCTGAGATTATTCCCATTGAAACTTTAAATAATTTTTCAGTTTTTGTGCACCTGTAGTTCCGCTGCCTACAGTTTAGCAGTTATTAGGTACAAACCTACAGCTAGAACCTGAAGCAAGCAGGAGAGTTGGCCATATACTGGGTTTTGGGAAATATAAATCTTTAGAGTCTTCATGTGGAACCAGCCACAGCAGCACAAAGCAAATAAGAAGCTCCAAGTAGAAGAAGTATCAGGATGAATCAGGCAAATCCCGAGGTCCAGAGAAGCCACCCGTTAGCTCGTTACAGAGAGAGAGAACAGGTTATTAGCTGACAAACAGTTACTCTTAGTTCACAATTAACCTAATGTAGCTTAATGTACCTGTGCACTCATGTCCTTTCTCCATTATCTAGTCCATTCTTATACCTAAGTAGTGTTGATATGGATAGTGGAGTAGTGGAGCAGATATTGAATATGGAGGGGGGCATTAACACAGATAGACATGTGAGGAAATTGGGAAATGAGTGTGTGACAGTAATACAAAAAAAAAAAAAAGAAATGATGTGTGACTGAGAGGATATAAAATATAATAGACAAGAGAGAGAGAGGGTAGACAAAAAAAAAAAAAGTATGGCTATTGTTTTTAATCACTGTTGTGCTGAATCGATAGGAACTCAAGCATGTTTCATTATCTGTAATGTGACTGCAAGGGCCGCCATTAGCTGAGCAGGGTGGTGAAGTGTGTGTGTGTGTGTGTGTGTGTGTGAGAGAGAGAGAGAGAGAGAGAGAGAGAGAGAGAGAGAGAGAGAGAGAGAGAGAGAGAATGAATTAAAGATCATATGGTAGAGGAGGTTGTTTTAGCAACTTTGACGTGACATTTAGAGAAAACAGCATGTTTCTCTTGTTTGTCAGAGGGATTTACTTTAAATGAGTTGAGGTAACACACACACACACACACACACACACACACACACACACACACACACACACGTTTTGCACCACATGGTGTTTCTCCAATTATTGTCCATCATCATGAGTGTTCTGACCAAATCCAACACCCTAAATGTATTCTGAAATAACAATTATTAAGTAGAAATAATGAGATATTAAGTCAAAATAATAGCACAGCATTTCCAGCATATGGAATCAGTTCAGAGCTTCCATATGGAATGAATTTGTCCTGTGGTAGTACAGATGGTTTTCAGTGTATTCTTTTAGACAGAGGAATGTAATAATAAAAAAAAAAAGGATTATTCCCTTTTTTTCCGGGGACAAACATTTTCAGTGGGGTGGTACTTTTAGGCAGAGGACCTGCAGGATGGTGTGGACCTTTAAAATGTATTCAGTGACAGAATTGGACCTTAAGGACCACTTTAAGGGTTTTTTTTTTTTTTTACACGGTTTGTACCTGTGCAGTACTTCTTTTTTTTTCTTCAAAAGTCCAGTCTGAGTCAGTGTGTTGGTGTGTGAGCTTGCATCCAAGTGAGAAATGTGTTATTAATCTCTGATGCAGTGTGAGCTGTTGGTGATAGGAGGAAATGAAATGAATCTCACAGGAAAACCACAGGCGCTAGTGTCAGCTCTGAGACACAGCTATTGCCTCCTGAAGTGTCCGTCTTTCTTTCATCTGAAGAGCCACCTCTACGTGTTCCTGGATTAACGGATGCGTCCTCACACCCAAATGCAGATGATTATCTCTCAGAGTAATTACTCTGTGCCAAATGTATAGCATGGCCATGGCCTGTAAAAGAAAAGCAGGCTTATTGTACCTTGGATAGAATGGGGGCATTTTATTTGAGAGCTGAAGAAAATGTGAAAGAGAAGTAGTGTCAGTGTAACGTGCAATTACACTACATTTATTAGGGACAATTCCAAAAACCATAATCAAAGTTCATAGCATTAAAATAGGATAATCCAAATTCAGAAATCAGAAAAAATGGGCGAGGGACAAAACCAGGAAGTGTAACAAGAAACAACAAATGGTGAACATGGGAATCTAAGACTTAGAAACGCATGAGAACTATGTAAACTAATCAAAGTGAAACACAGAACAGCTGAATACATTAGGGGAATAAACCGGTGATCAGACAGGAGCAGAGACAGGAATGAACCAAAGCAAATACAAGTAGCTATAACAAACAAAAACACACAACATAAACTCAAAACCGAACAAACGAGAGCAGCAGTCTTCATGCAGGGAAACGCATCACATGCGGAAAGACAGGATTCATGATGATAAGCTTTAGTTAAAACCTCACATGTCATTTGTGAGATTCATTTGCATGCATTTCTTCTCATTAGGAAGATGTTGCAAGTGAGGCAGGCATTCGGCAGTTTTGGGATTTGACCTCACAAACTTCCTGTCCGGAAACTACTGAGCTATCTCTGTATCTCATGTTGTCTTCCTCAAATGTACCTTTTTAATGGCTGGCTAATGAGACACCAGAGATCACCTGCAGAAGAAGGTACTACTAGTCTGGGATTTTGCTGAGTTGCAAAGACAGGAAAATCCCAATCCAGCCTTAAGGGAAGCCCCAGGGCAGCTTCTACTGGCTCCCTGTAGCAGCCCACATCTGATTTAAAGCACTGATGCTTGATTAGAAAGACAAAAATGGACCTGAGGACATTTATCAAGCCCTGCTCTGCACCACACTCCCTTCAACCCCCAAGCAAGGTTTGACTCGGCCAATCATCCCTCAACACACAAGGTAGGTAAGACTCTTCTCTGTCCTGGCACAAAGGTGGTGGAATGAAATTCCCCTGGCTGTCCAAACAGCTGAGTCGCTGGCTATGTTCAAACAAAGACTGAAGTCTCACAAATCTGTCTGTACAGGATCTGCATTAGCTTACTGTCACATTGAGCTAGCGGGCTCTGTTCATCAGCAGGCCTTACAAGCATCTGTCACACTGTCAAGACTACTTGCTGAACCGGCCATGCATCACAAAGCCACCAAAGACTTATTGGATTCACTATTTAACTAAGATTAATGACCAGTAGACTCGTCGTGGCGTTAGATGAGTCCTGTTTATCTCCAATTCCTTTTTATGTCCGTCTTCAAATCAGGTCCTTTATCAGGCGAATAACTCATGGGAAAGCATTTTGGCAGGGACACAAAGTGAATAGCTTAAGTATGCTTTGAGGTTGCCCTATATTTTTTTGTCATTTAGATGCAAGTTGACCCAACTTCTTGAGAGTGTTGCCCTTTAAAAGCATCATTTGCATGAAGTTTATAGTGTCCCAATCATTGGAGGAGGGAGATCAAAATAAATAAATAAATAAATAAACATGAAAAAAGTCATACCGTCATGCAGATGTTTGGTGCTGTCAAAGACTACAGTAGTGGACTCACTTGAATGACACTCTGGACAGGAAATCAATGACAAATTTGACAAATGACAAATCAAGCAAGCAATTTTGATTGGTCACGATGTTTGATTGTTTACATTTAACTCATTTTGGCTCACGTTTTTATTTAAAGTGAACAGTTGAGACAGGATACAACAAAGCTGTTGAGGTTTTAGGGTCTTGCTCAAGGGCCCAATAGTGCCAGCTTGGGATTTAAACCCATGACTTTCGCATCAGTAGCCCATTGCCATAAACACTGACCTACCACTGCCCCTCTTTATCATCTTACTATCTTTCCACCTTTGGTACCATTTAGTTGACAACCCAACAGTGGCAGCTTTGTATTTAAACCCATGACTTTCCCCATTGACAACTCAATGCCATAAACACTGACCTACCACTGCCCCTCTTTATCATCTTACCATCTTTCCACCTTTGGTAAAATGTATTTGACAACACTCGCTGCTGTGGCTCCTGATTATGCTGCTGTAGCTCCTGATCTGCTGCTGGGCCTACCCGATTCATCCCAATGCTTAATTTCTGCTTGGAGCTTCTGCACTGTCCCTTGTCCCACATGGATACACTAAAGATTTACACTTCCCAAAACAGTTTATTCCCAAGTCTCACCCTTCAATGCTTCAATGGATAATCTCACCTGGGTACTGTAGATTTTTGTACCTAGGGCTGTCCTGTGCTCATCCCTGGACTCTTATTTTCAATGTGCTCATATAAAGCATCCTTTCATCACACGTATTACTGTTTGTCTTTAGTCTTCTACACCTGTATACTGTAATGATTTATAATCCCACTATCTGTCACCCAGAAAAGGACGGGTTCCCTTTTGAGTCTGGTTCCTCTCTTCTTCATGTTGTCTTGGGTTGCTACTGTCTTCCCCTGACTCTTTGGAATAATGCTGTGCTTTAGCTGAGGTGAGGTGGGTGAAATTAGATAAATCCCAGATGCACACGTGAAACCCCTCTGGCACAAGCAACAAGTTCAATATGTATGTAAATGAGAGGTAATCAGTGTAACATGTGTTGAGCCTCTCAAATGTGTTAATAGTGTCATTACACTCTTACCTCCTCTCCTTAATTGGTCTCCCTCTCTCTTCTCTCACTCTGTATTTCTATCTCTATCTATTTCCCTTGAGAGATCTCACTTTATCCCCTCTCTCATGCTTGTACACTTGAGCTTTCCTTTTCTCTTTCTTCCCTCTCTGTTTTTTCTCTCTGAACTGGAACAGGTGGAGTATTAATTATGTATTAAAATATACAGGAGCCTAGCCATGATTCGCTTCACGGCAAACCTTGCACTTATGGACTCCAGCGATGCCTGTCTAGCCCTCTCTCTCTCTCTCTCTCTCTCTCTCTCTCTCTCTCTCTCTCTCTCTCTCTCTCTCTCTCTCTCTCTCTCTCTCTCTCTCTCTCTCTCTCAAACCCTCCCTCCTTTTTCCATCCCCACTCTATCTCTCTTCAGCCCTTATTCTCTGCCCATCCATGGCTCTCAGAAGTTTAGGGCTGAAGGACTCTATTTCCATACCGGGCACGTCTCCGAGAGTGAGAGGAGCTTTTGTTTCTTGGGCACACTTCCTCCAACAAAGCTCAGCCAACGGGAAGAGAAAAACACTCAAGTGAATGTCCCCATGTCTTATATGGTCATATATGTGCAAAAGCTTCCATTTGGCCACTTTTGTGTCCTTAGGAAAGATATATATATATATTTTTTTTTTTTTTAAAACAGGCCATGTTCTTTCTCTATGTTATGTATTTCAAATTAACATCATAATAAATCAAGACTAAATCTATCATTTATTTGTAAGTAGTCTACATTGACAAAATATTTTATTACCAAGAAAAATATTACAAGGGAATAAATGCTGTGCACTGATCTGTGCAGCAAGAAAGAGAACTGTCCATGAAAAAGGCTTTATTTTTTAGTAAATTAATTGATTCATCTTTAGTAAAAGCTTTGTTCTGGTCATGGACACTGTGGATCCAGAGCCAATCCTGGGAAACACTGGGTGTGAGGCTGGAATACTGTCATAGGCTTACATGAAAACTCTATGCCACACCACTAGGTTCCCATCTCCGGAATACTAGCATTCCAGTTTTCTTAGCATACCTGATTACAGTCACTTCCTCACTGAGAGCCACTATAAAGACTCCAGTTTTTCACTTACACTTTAAGAAGTCTTGCCTTCATTATATCCGTTGGGTTTCTGTTTTCATGGTCAATGCGTTTGCCCTGCTTCTTTGGATTAGTTACTTGTGTTCATGTATTTTTGTGGTTTTGAGCTGGACTCTTTTATCGAATACAATCTATGCTTGTTGTTCATTAGATAAACCCTGCACTTGACTATATATTTCCAGTGTTATGCAATATGAATTAATTAACTCATTCATTCATTCATTTTCCTTATGCTTTTCCTGGTAGGGTTCACAGAACAGGCTAGGAATGTCAGCCAAGACTTAGCCACAGTTTCATGTATTATCAAATAAGCTTAACTGTTCTTGTGTTTGGTATTTGACAAGGACAAGAAGGAAGGCTCTGATCCTGGTAGTTTGGGCCTTTGTAGAAATTTCATAAAACCACTTCTGATGCTTGGGAGGAGCAGGGTCTGCTCATTTGACATGTAATTTTATCCAAAGTGACTCTAAAGGTCAAGGGCCCAAACAAGGCAGCCTGACAATGCCTGAATATGAACTCGCAACCTTCTGATTCATGGCACAAAGCCTTAACCATTGAGACACTACCAGCTTGATCCACTGTCAGCATGGATCCATTGTCAGATCATGATTTGGGCTTCACTTTTCCCAGATGCCCCTGGTTCTCTGCTTGTCAAGCTCACACATTCGCAAACATTGCATTTACAGCAAGCTTTTATCAGAACCTGTGCATGTCCACCCCAAGGGCCTCCTGAGAAGCATGGTCTGCTCTAAGGGACAGACTTTTTTTCTCTGAGTGTCCCACTCATCTCACTGGAAGTGGCTTTAAGGGCAGGGGTTTGAAAAGATCCAGGCCTTCTCCAATCACTTCCGTGGTCTATAAATAATAGCAGACACTTTAACCTTCAAGTTACCTCTGCTGGCGATTGGCAGTAAGATGTTGTTCTCCACATAGCCTGTCGTTTTTTTTTTTTTCTTTCCGTGTGTGCTATTATCTGTAAACCAAGCTCATAATCACAACAAGGTGTTTTCCTTTACTTATGCACCTCCTTACTGAGTAAACAGAAAGAGAAATGGGCTCTCACTCTCTGGAAAGCATTGATCCACTAACAATGTATTAAATGAGTAGGGGAAAGAGAGAGAAAATGAAATGGTGGAAAGTGAACACAGACAATGAATAGGACTCTCAGCAAAGCAATCCCTTAATTAAATTAGCCAAAGCACAACAATGATGCCTCTGTTTGTTGTTGATTTTCACCCCCGGTTGCTTTCTAGGGCCTTTTTTGTGTTCCGCTCTTTTGAGTACTAGCAGATTTCCGAGGTTGCTAGGTAACTAGGATGGGTTTAGTTGCCAGTGCCTGGGTTTCTGGGGTAGTTGGCAGGCTGGGGTAGATGTGTAGGGTATTTGGCAAGAATTTACAAATATGTGATGTATTTGTTAAGCTCTGGTCAAAATCATTCTAGGCCAAATATGGTTGAGTTTAGACCCTACGAATCAGGCGTTTTGGAATCTATGCCAAAAATGGCCATAATGCAAACTATGCAGTATTTCTTGAAAGCCTAGTGCACACTGACCTCCTCCAACAAGCAAGAACCTTTACCATCAAACACTGACTAAAAAACACTAACTTATCAACTTAAATACACTAATGTAGACAACAAAGACACCAAAATTTCACAACATATACCAACTTACCAACGTAAAACACCAACAAACACCAACATTCTTAATCTAAAACCTACAAACACAGCAATTCTCCATTAGACATGAACATTCCCCATTGGAAACACTACCATTATCCACCAAACATTTACCATCAGAATCACTACCGTTCTCCTTCAAATGCAAACATTCTCCATCAAACACACACATTTACCCTCAGAATCACTACCTTTCTCCATCAAATGCCGCCATTCTCCATCCAGCACCAACATTCTTCATCAGAAACATTACTGTTCTCCCTCAAACGCAAACCATCAGAATAATTTTACACTTACATTTTATGGCATTTGGCAGATGCCCTTATCCAGAGCAACTTACATTTATCTCATTTATACAACTGAGCAGTTGAGGGTTAAGGGCCTTGCTCAAGGGTAGCAGCAGCAGTAGCAGCTTGGCAGTGCTGGGATTTGAACTCACAACCTTCCAATCAGTAGTCCAACATCTTAAACACTGAGCTACCACTACCGCTCTCCATTGAATGCCAACATTCCCCATCAGAAACACTATCATTATTCACCAAACACCAAGATTTTCCATTAGAAACACTACCATCCTCTATCAAACACCAACATTCCCCATCAGAAATACTATCATTATCCATAAAACACCCACAATCCTCACCAGACACTACCATGCTCCATCCGACACCAACATTATCCATCAGGCACCAACAAACCCCAACATTCTCCATCAGACACCATCTTCCATCAAAAACCAACATTCCCCATCTGAAACACTGCTGTTCTCTATCAGACACTAATATTCCTCAATAGAAACACTATTATTTTCCATAAACCACCAGCATTCCTCATCAGACATTATCCATCAAACACCAAATTCTCTGTCACACATCTACATTCTCCATCAAACTCCATCAGATTACCATCAGGTACCATCCAACACTGGTACTCACCAACAAAGAACAATCCAAACCAACATTCTCCATCACATTCCTATATACTACAAAAATTACCAACATGCTAGTGTTGTCATTTGGCTTTCTTACTTTCAGTAGATAAACCTGTAAATCCAAATGACATTTTTAGACTCTTTAACAAGTACGGCACACTGGTACTGCACTTGGTGCACTGTTGCATCTGTGTGTTCTGATCCTGTCTATCAGATATATAGTACATACTGTGAACATTGAGTAAATGTGTATTCCTGTACTTTTATGATTACAAGTCTCATTAGCTGGCATAAATGAAAGCACAACTGTTAACGAAAGTGTGTGTGTCCATGGCTTTGGGCGAGAGTGGGGGGGGGGGGGGGGCATGACGGGCTGTGACACTCTACAGAATATACAGAGCTGATACACACTCCTCCTGACAGCTGTCACTGAGAAAAGGAACACACACACACGCACACACACACACACACACACACACTGCTTCCTCTCGTAGTATTCAGCACTCTGTGTTCTAAATTCACTCCTCCGTGCTAATGCTACACACCCAAAACACAGGATTCCCGTCAAACTCATGAGGAAATGAACCTATTGTTACTCTATAGTGCCCTGACACACTTCTCTTGACACACTACATAACAATGAAATACCGCAATCAAATACATATGTGGAAATCCAGAGTATCACTTTCTCAGAAAGAAATGCTTCAGGTCATAAAAAATCCCAAGAGTTTTCATTCCAGAACGTCTCTGTGATGGTTCTTCCAACTGAAAATACAGATTTTCTCTTCATACATTCCATTGAATGTGAGAAAGCTGCTATAAAAAAAAAGAAGAAAAAAAGAGCATAATTGGCATTATATACATCATGAATCAACACAAAATAGCCCATAATAGTGAACTAGAAATCAATCTAGTTTGAAAAAAAAACAACAACAGCAAACAAACAACTGAGGGTAATGCTCAGCATGATGCTACCACAACTATGCTTCACTGTGGAGTTGGTGTCCTCAGTGTGGTGAGCAGTGCTGGTTTTCTGCCAAATGTAGAGCTTTGTGCCAAGCCCAAAAAAAAAAAAAAAAAAAACATCTTTGTCTCATCAGATCAGAGAACTTTTGACATGTTTGTTGAGGCTCCAACATGCCTTTTGGCAAACTCCAAACAGAATTTCATGTGGCTCGCCATTCTTTCATAGATTTGTGGAGTGCCCAAGCTACACTTGTCTTGTGAACAGCTTCTCATCTTAATTAATCTGCCCGGTCACTGACAGACAGCGACAGCCTCCTCTAGGCAGAGTTGCAGTATTCCTTATGGGATTTAATGGTGCTCCACAGGATATTTGGAATCGTTTTTTCAAGCCAAACCCTGGCTGATCATTTTCTAGAACTTTGTCCTGGACTTGTTTTTATTGCTACTTGGTCTTCATTATGCTATTTGATTAGGTAACCAAATCTGGGTTCTTCCAGGAACAGGTTTATTTATATCAAGATCACGTGACACTTTAATTACACACAGGTGAAGTCCATTCAGCTAATTATATGAATTCTGATGGCAACTGGTTACACAAGGTCTAATTTAGGGGTTGGGAGTGAATACTTGTGCATTAACATTGGGGGGAACTTGTACCAAAATGGCAAATTTTCATGTTATAGAAAATTAGTGCTGTTCCACTTTGAAAATGAAAAGATAATAATAACTTTGACCAGATGCAAACATAATAGGTAAATGTGCTTAAATACCTTATTTTTCTTTTTAATTTTCTCTCCAGTCCATCCGTGAGGTGACAGGTTACGTGCTGGTGGCTCTGAATCAGTTCGACTATCTGCCTCTTGAGAACCTGCGCATCATCCGTGGTACACGGCTCTACGAAGACCGCTACGCCCTCGCCGTCTTCCTCAACTACCGCAAAGACGGCCATTTTGGACTGCGCCAGCTCGGCCTCAAGAACCTCACAGGTACGGCCTTCGGAATACATTTTGAAGTAGGCGTTTCTGAATCTTTAAATATTAAACAGAGGAAATGAAATTACGGCTCCTTCTGAAAAGTTGGCATTTCGGATGGAAGGCTTTTTTCCCCCGTCTGTTTGCAGAACGCTTTTGGACTTTTGGATTGCTTGTGGAGCAAATAAGTCTTTGAATGAGGTGAAGGCACATGAATATGTATTTGATATGTGATTGATTTGTTTTCTCATTCCCATCCCGGAGTTGCAGGGGGGCGAAAGACAGCCCGCTGAGCTCAGCTGAATAATTGCGTTCAGAATTAGGGCCATAAAATCCGGGGGCTTGTTTAGAAGGAAAATGGCAGGAGCTTGTTTAGAGCTTCCAGTCAAGGTCAAACCAGGCAGTATGGCTGACACTGCCTTCGCACACGTTTCTGGGTTACGCTGTTAGCCAGGGGTATTAAAACACGTTTAATTAGGTCCTGCATTTCACTTTATGTTTATTTGGAATTTGGCCTGTGGCTTGCGCTCAGTCGTCATTTTCTCCAACAAGTCACATAATTATAATTGTGCGGACGTCATCCACCATCAATAGGTTCACACCCGGGTGCGCTATTAAAATGTCTTGTCATGCCGCAGGGCTCTCCACAACCAAACGCAGTAGAATTTAATCGATTCTGAGATGAAATTTCATGTTCCGAGGCAGTTTTGTGAAACGGAGGATTTTTTTAGTGATATTATTGTGCAGAAATTATCCGTCGCCAAAAGTACGTCAGAAAATAAGAAGGAAATATGAGTACAATCATGCTTGGCTGTGCATGTGTGTGTGTGTGTGTGTGTGTGTGTTGCCAGAAAGACAAAGGACAGGCGGTAATAAAGCTTTGTAAACTGAGCCATGCAACCTCACAGTGAGTAAATATCCCTGAACCTGCTACAGGCTAGTTCACAATAAAGTGTGTGTGTGCGCATGTGCATGCGGTCTCACATTTATCCAGCCATTTAAGTGGTACAGTATAACCGTAATCTGACATATTAGTCCATATATGGAAATCTTTAAGTGGAAAGTCACTGGAATTCGTATACTCGCATATATTTCCACATACTTGTATTTCTCAGCTAGCTAACATGAGCTAACAGGATGTCCGAGAGAATTTTGGTAACACTTGCAAAGGGAATGACAACGTATAGTTAAATCATAACAGGAACTAACTTGTTACATGAAGGTTCACAACATTAAACAGCTATAAATGGATAAAAAGTAAGATGTGTCATTTTTTTTTTTTAATATATAAAATGATATGATAAGATTTTCATAAAACGTTCATGTCTAGGTGGCTACAAATAAACCCGGCATCACAAATGTATTTATAGAAACCTACACTCTGTACATCGTGATATTGAGGCATATGTAAATTTAAAGTTTTAAACCAGCTAGAGCAGTCATTATAATGGCCAGTTTAATCAGCCTGCAGGATCAGGCTCTCTACTTTCCTTTCCTTGTCCATCTAATGAGCTGGCAGTGAACACAAAGTGATGTAAACTCCAGTAACTGAATTTTAAGAGTCTCTCAAAGTATACATCATTCTGTGGAAGTGTTTAAAAAGCTAGAGTGTGGAATCAAATGGTAGTTAGAATGAAACTATATATTTTCTTGTGAGAAAAAAAAACAGCCCAGCTTTGCCATACAGAGGCTTTATTTATTTGTTTGTTGTTTATATATATATATATATATATATATATATATATATATATATATATATATATATATATATATATATATATATATTATTGTTGTTATATAATGAAATATATTCTTATTATATATTATGAATTATGTAAAATGTATTACTAATGTTTTTGTTCTTGTTGTTAATATTGCCACAGTTCTTATTGTTATTTTTATTTTATTTTTTAAATGAACTTTTTTTTATTTATCTATTTTTTAAATTTAGGTCATGAAATCGTTGTACTTTTAAAAACAAAGTTATGCCCATGGCCAGCATGCTAACTACTTTGCATGAATAGTGCTAATTATCTAGCATGCTTCCTAGCAAGCAGAATAAATTGTGGTCTATAGCTAAGGGGTCTCAATCCATTGGTTCCAGTTATGACATTTTACTCGCAAACTATTTATTCTGCTTGCACACCGTTATAAGGAAATGAAATGAAATTAAATGAAATGTCAAGCTCCTGAAGTCTACTGCTATGGTGACTCAATCCCTCAGGCCCCTAAGGGTTCATCTAGCAAACTTGACTTAGCTAAAAGGGTACTGAAACAGACTACACTGAGAATTTAGCCAGAGGTGATGAGAAGTGAATTTGTTTTCTCTTAGCATTTTCTCTTAGCTTGTTTGCATTGCCTACATTTACATTTAACTCATTTGCCTGGTCCTTTTAACCAAAGCAACTTACAGTTGAGACAGGGTGCAACTGAACGGTTGAGAGTTACGAGCCTTGCTCAAGGACACAACAATGGTCAGCAGCTTGGCACTGCTGGGATTTGAACTCCAAGTCTTAACGACCCAGCCACCATTTTATCGTTTCATTATACCAAGGAATCTTTCACATGTGGATCAAATTAGTCTCCATATCAGAATCTTAAAACACAAGCCAGGGTATCTGTTGTATGCTTTTCAGGCCACAAGCTTCAGGATCATGAATGTTGCAGTTTGACAGACTCTCCACACTTCTGTGTGCCGGTTTCCCGAGGAAAACTGAATAAACAGGATGATGAAATAAGCCTGGAGGGCACAAGGTGGGGGACACCCTAGATGGGGTGCCAGCCCATCACAGGGCACTATCGCTCCACATTCACACACTACAGAGAATTCAGAAATACCAATCAGCCTATGACACATGTCTTTGGACTGGGGGAGGAAACCGGAGTACCCAGAGGAAGCGCCCGAAGCAAATTCCGCACACACAGGGCAAAGGGGTTATTCAAGCCCCCAGCTGCAGACCCCGGAGGTGCAAGGCAAAGCCACCGTGCCCCCCTCGGGTTAATGTCATCTAGTGCTTAATGTTACTTGAAAGTAGACAAGATGATCTTGAATGTTTGCCAACAGACTGTGGGAAAAGGTCTGGTTGGTTGTCAGTCAAGTGGCCTCTTCTTGGCCATGTAACAGGCCCTCAAGTGAAATCTAGATGTTTAGAGTGAGAGATTAGGAACAAATAAGCCCATTGGAAAACAAAAGCAAGAAGGAGTAGTAGAAGAAGTGAACTTTCAGGAGATGACCAGCATGTACAGTGAGCAATTTTCTACCCATGAGACAGGCAGTTCTCTTCCTCTAAAACTGCTGATTTTGACATTCTCACATACCACACATGCACTAGCGACTGTTTATGCTGCTAATTCTTCCACACTGGGTCAGGGAGAAGTAATAAAATGTCAAGTCAGGTCTTAGTTTGTTGCACTTCTGACATGAAACGCAAGCCGATAATTATATAAAGGTCTGTGTGGGAAAGGGGCTTTGAGCTTTGACTGAAGATCAAATTGGCCTATAAAGAAACTGCTGAGCTGCAGAGCCATTTTTATACAGCGTTTTCGTTGCTGAGTGGTGGGTTTCTTTTCCCGACATGATGGGTAGCCAGAGGCTTTTCTCTCTCTGCCGTTCTAAAAGCTCTTGACTATTAGTGTGCTCCTTTTTCTTGGAATAGAAGCACATTATATTGACCTCCATATAGGCAGACTTGCCTCAGCTATTTTTTTTTTCTCCTAGAGAGTCATATAAAAAATAATACCATGCACCCAGAGTATGGCGTTATTTTCCAAGAACTACCAGACGTCCTTTTAGGATTTAGGATAAGAGCCATCACTGCTCTTTCAATGTGCAATTTAATGACACGGAGCTATCCCTCGTTCATTTTGTCTCTCTGAAAATGTCACACCAACCTGACTTGTCTAGTGCTCTTTCTGCTCTTTTCTTCAGTTCCTGAACATTGTTATTATTCTCCACATCCATCTCTCCACTGAGACTGGACGTGGCAGAGTAAGTGCCCAAGCTGTGATTTTACCCATGCTGCTTTGCTCATTCTTCACCGAGAAGCATGCTGATTGGTTCGTCTGATGGTCTGGCACAACTCCGTCTTCCTCCTCAGCTGGATCCAAAATGGCAGCTGCAGCTGCTGGAGTTGCTTGTTAGGCGCCTGTGCGAGATAAGAGAGGAAGTGCGAACACATGGTGTGGTTATTATATTAGGAAAAAAAAAAAAAAAAGGAGAGAGGTGAGGTTAGGACTGAGATGAGTTTTCTTTCACTGTGGAAAACTGTAAGAAATGTATAACCATATCGCAAACGTATGAGTTAGTAGAATATTTCTGTTATATTGTAAGAGAAACATGGAGCAGTTGTTGCTAAGGATATTGTTAATGATGTAACAATGTTCTTTTTTTTTTTTCTCTCCCTAATTTGCTTCCTCCGAGACACGTGAAGCCACTCGAACACATCTTTTCAAACTGCTGCTCATGCTGCATCGCATGGCACTGTAACACACTCGGAGAAAAGCGCTATCTGCCCTCTTCCACATACATGAGCTCACAAGCACCCACGATTGACTATGATTGACAGGAAAGAGTGTGTATGTCCGTCCCACCCGTGCGGACCCATGGTCCGTTTTGCTTTCCTGGGCTTTAGTTTTTGCATGGTTTAATTTACTAAACAACAATGTGTCATACTTTTTATCCGTTTATAGTTACATGTTGTGGAATGTCTGCGGAATCAGTTTAGTTCCAGCTATTCTCTTGACGTTAATTTAAAAAAAAAAATATATATATATATATATATATACACACACACAACTTGTACTGTTACAATGTCCTCTGTCCTTCTTGTAACCAAAAAGTTACAGCTTTACCTCTGGCTGGTAGAAAGCGCTGACACTGGAGACTCCTTCCAGAACTGTTACATAAATCAAACTAATGATTAGATGTAGATGATTACATTTGTGTGTGTTTATTATTAGACTTTATTTATTACATTTATATTTACATTTATTCATTTAGCGACTTACAAATGAGGAAATACAGGCAAAGTGATATATCAAGTGGAGAATTATACAGTGTAGTCTTACCATACAAGATTTTTAATTGAGTTCTGGACAGTTTTGGTGTAAGAGCCAGTGTAAATGGATTTTTATAGTGTGTGTGTGTGTGTGTGTGTGTGTGTGTGTGTGTGTAGGGGTTGTTAGGGGTTAGTTAAGTGTTCACGGAAGTTAGCTATTAGTAGTATTAGAAATGAACATTTTGCTTTGTAGCTGCACTACTTTCAGAGCTGCTGTTTAAAATAAATAAATAAATAAATAAATAAATAAACACCTGACCAATCAGAATCAAGAATTCAAGAGCGGTATAACTGTAAATTAAGCTTTAGTGTAGGGGTCCATAAAGCAGATAAATGAAGACTTTATTAAATGTGGCCCAAAAATAAGGAATAAAACAAATGTCATAAAAAAGTTACGGCTTTACCCTTTCACTCCCGTTGAAGATCTGAACACCTCCCCTTACTTTACACGGGATCATTTATGCGTTTGCTCTTTATAAATCACCCACAACTAACTCTGTCACACTCCCTCACTGTGCACACAATGTATCTAACTGCACACGCAGATTAGTCTCATCACCTAGCATCGGCGTGGAGCGTCCACACTGAAATCAATGTTTACATTGTTTACTATCCGGTGTCGCCCAGATGAGGATGGGTTCCCTTTTGAGTCTGGGATCCTCTCCAGCTTTCTTCCTCATATCATCTCAGGGAGTTTTTCCTTTCCACCGTCGCCTCTGGCTGGATCATTAGGGATAAATTTATCAACTTAAAATTCAGATACCGAAATTTATATACTTCTGAAAAGCTTCTTTGTGACAATGTCCATTGCTACACAAATATAACTGAATTGAATTGAATTCAATATTTTCTGCCGCTTTTTCTTTTTTTCTCTCTCTCTCTCTCTCTCTCTCTCTCTCTCTATTTTTATTTATTTTTTTGACAAACATCGGAGGCATTACAGGGGAAGAGAGGGACGAGGAGGCTTTGAATTAGAACACGGCCCCTTTATTATTATTATTATTATTATTATTATTATTATTATTATTATTATCATCTAAGAGTTTGGGTTTTTTTTGTTGTTGTTTTTTTCCCCCCCACTTGCTGAGTTTTCCCAAGCTGAAGAGGCTGAGCCGAGGCTCTGAATAATTCAAGCTCTGTGAATTGTTCCGCTTACCCAGTCCCTCCTGTGGATGCCAGCGGGCAACAATGTAACCCAAATGCCAGTCTGGACGGCGAGCGTCACGTCGCTGATGACCTGAAGTGAGCGTTTCACTCTGTAATAGTGGACAATGGAGCTCTATAATGCAAAAATGCAGAAATAAGAGGGAGCTCAGGCGGGCGAGGGGAAATGTTTGAAATACCAGCCATGCCCACAGGGAGAGAGTGTGCGCGCACACACACACACACACACACACACACACACACACACATGGTTTCTTCTGTTCTGTTCCTCTCTTTCTCACCCTTTCTTTCACCATGCTCACTTTTCATGTTTTCTGCTTGTGTGCTTTGTCAAGATTTGATGCTTTTCGGTTTGGAAAGTGTGCTCTCTCTCTCTTGTTATCTATCTCTCTCTACCCGTGTGTGTGTGTGTGTGTGTGTGTGTGTGTGTGTGTGTGTGTGTGTGTGTGTGTGTGTGTGTGTGTGTGTGTGTGTGTTTGTGTGTGTGTGTGTGTGTGTGTGTGAGTGATATAGGAATAGTAAATGGCAGCAGTGGGCAGAAGAAGTAACTGTCAGCTGAATGCTGAACCCACTCAGTGTCCTGACATCCTGAGGCAGTTCAGAGTTGGAACACAGCCCAGACACACACACACACACACACACACACACACACACACACACACACACTTCCACTCTTTCTTTATCTCCCTTCCTTCTCTCTCTCTCTCTCTCTCTCTCTCTCTCTCTCTCTCTCTCTCTCTCTCTCTCTTTCTCCCATCGCCTCCACAAGCACGAGCAGATCGGCCTCATCCTGACCTCTTTGATCCTGCTGTCACATTATCATGTCAGTCCCCTTCGTAGGTGCCCTCTGGAGACGTGCGATGTGATTGATCGCATGTGAGCGGTGGTTACAGTGATGAAAGGTTTTAACCCTTAGAGCCCTAAAGGGATGTAGGCTTCCTCAGTGCACCAGTTTTATTGTCCAAGGCTCACATCCAAGGTGAAGAATTTATAGACCTTTATAGACCCCTGAGTGAAAACCAGATGTTTTGGAATGACCAAGTCAAAGTCCTGACCTTAATCCAATGGAAATGTTGTGCAGTTCATGTGAGGAAACCCACCAACACCCCATTCGTTTTCTATAACAGCAGCTCTGACAGTAGTGCAGTTGCGAATCACATGTTTATCCTAATGCGCTTGTTGGTTTCTATAGCAACAACTTATACAAGGACTTGTACGGTGGACGCTCCACATAAACTGATAGAATGCGTGTGTTATCGTTGATGTGTTGAAGTTTTCTCTAAGGAGACGTTGACAGTGTCAGCGCTGGTGAGGAAACGGCTGTTCATGGCTGCTATGACGGAAGCGATAACGAGAAATAACTTGTTTTGCGGACCTTCCACAACATTATATGTAAATACGGATGTATAAAACGCAGCAAGACACTTGTCAGAAATGATGGACGAATGCAGCGAACTGTCTGAAGACAGATGTAAACACAGATGTAAGCGCAGATCCGATCCATGGAGGTCAAAGTTGGCTTGTATGCAATTCTGATATGGCTTCATTGATTTTCTGACATGCTCTCTCACTTTGTGTGTGTGTGTGTGTGTGTGTGTGTGTGTGTGTGTGTGTGTGTGTGTGTGTGTGTGTGTGTGTGTGTGTGTGTGTGTGTGTGTGTGCGCACATCTGTTTTTGACTGCAGTTTGAAGGTCTCCCTGCTGTGTGCTTATGACTGAGTGAATTAAACATTAGTGAGCTGTTCATCTGAATTTGAATTTAAACTAATGTGAAATAATTTAATTTCAACGTGAACTGTGAGCCATTACTAGAATAATGTCCGGCTTTGGGAAGTGTCCGTTAAAAAATGAAGGTCCCTTTAGCTGAGTATTTCCATATGTTTTTTCCATGACAATTTTATTATTATTATTATTATTATTATTATTATTATTATTATTATTCACTTATTTATTAATGTATTGCTATATACACAGTTGAGATATCATGGGCTACTTTTTTTTTTTAGCAAATAAAAAAAAAATCTAAAAATAATAATAAGTTGAAAACCACTCTATAAATATATACATAAAACTGCTAGCATGTCTAATTTTTTTATTTATTTATTTATTTTTTTTGTACATTAATATTTTATGTTGTTTGTTCAGGAAACAATTTGTTTAAAAAAAATAAAATAAAATACATGAACAAATTTCCCATCTGTCTCATCTTGGTGAGATCCCTCCTCTCAATTCCAGAGTCTCCTCGCCTCTTCCTTCTATCCCCTTACCTCCTTCTCTGTCTGTCCCCTCAGTCCTTCCTTCTACCCCGTCACTCCGTCCCCTTTCTTGCCCATGTCTCACACTGAGTCCCTGAGAGCGACTAACCTGGTGTCAGTGATGCGGCGCTCTTGTACTTAAGCAGGAGTTAAAACAAGCCTCACTGCATGACATTTTAAAATACCACTTGGACAGTGATTTCAGAATAATAATAATAATAATAATAATAATAATAATAATAATAATAATAATAATAATAAAAAAATCCATCTATTTTGGATAACTTCACATTTGAGCATTTTTAGGACACTAGAAGTGTGTTCAGATGGTAATTAAGGCCTACTGACATCGCAAGATTAATGACAGCCTCGATTTAATACACTGTCAAATTAATAGGCTCTTATTTCCTTTTTTTATTTGTTTAAAACTAGCTGTCTGTGCCTTCATTGGTCCATGTATGATTGTTCTTTTGAGTCCCTATTCCATAATTTGCCTCTATTTTTTTACCTGCTAGTTTTTAACCAAAATATTATTTTCCAGTATATTCAAATATATTCAGAACATTCTTGCAAAATGAAGATGAGAAAAAACGCCACATTGGCTTTTTGGTGTTGTTGTTGTTGTTGTTGTTGTTGTTGTTGTTTTTTTGTAAGAAATGACTAAATGAATGAGCAGGCACTGTGGTGTTCCTGTTAAATTGGCTTGTTTTTCAACTTTGTTGTTTTTAATTTTCTAAACTTTTTTTTGAGAGGAAAAAAAAAAAGTTTGATGTGAATAGGATTGAACATCCTTATAGCTTTTTTTTTTTTTAATTTATTTTTTTTTTTTAAACATTATGGGACCATTATTAGTTCTTAAATTCTCAAACTTTAAAAATCGCTAGAGTTATAGAGAAATTCTGTCAGGCTTGTGGAGGAAATGATGTCCAAAGGGTGTCCAGTTTCTGGAGAAAAGGACAAGATCCCGACGGAAAAGATAAAACAGTAAACGAAAAGGGAAACCGTGCAAAAGCTTCTCGTAGCTGGCCTTTGCGTATTGAGAAAATTCAGTTCCACTAGGAGCTGGAATGTGTTTTGAGAGGAATCCTGGCTTCTTCTTCGTCCAAAATAAATAAATAAATAAATAAACATTCGTCTTTTTGTCCACTCGTAGCCTCCAGTACACAGTTTCCTCTTCTCTTCCTCCAGTTTCTACTGGAGACAAGTCCACGAGCTTTAATTTTGACTATAGACGCATCTTAATTTTTACAGGAAGGCTCATACGCACACGCACACACACACACACACACACACACACACACACACACACACACACACACACACACACACACACACAGATCTTAACAGCATATTATGTTGTTCAAAGTGCTCAGACCTGTTCAAGGAGAAAATCTCAATGATGGCGCATTAACCTCAATGAGTCGTGTGCAATGTGTCGTGAAGCTGCCGTGGAAGAACACCACAGGGAAGAGGAGACAAAAAGAGAGAGAGAGAGAGAGAGAGAGAGAGAGAGAGAGAGAGAGAGAGAGAGAGAGAGAGATGAAAATGAAGCTTTTCCAGTCAGAGCTGGATGAGTACAAGCCTCTCTTTCACTTGCTTTCACTCATCCACTCTGTACATTCACTCATTTTCTTTCTTTCTTTCTTTCTTTCTTTCTTTCTTTCTTTCTTTCTTTCCCTTCCATCATCCAATTTTTTTCTGTTTTTCCTTCCCTCCATCTCTCCCAGTCTCATCTTTGTCTCATTCTTTCTTTTTTCCTTCTCTTCTCTGTCTAGTTCTCTCCATCTCTTCTTCCATGTCTTCCATTCTTCTTCCATTATCTCATTCTCTTTGCCCCGCACTTCTTTCCATAATGTCTCTCCTCACCTGTTTCTCTCAGTCTCTCGGTATCTGTGTTTATTTTTCCCTTCACTTTATTGCCATGACTGTACAGGACATATATGGAGCAATATAGGCAATATATAGGCAGTAGGCATGGTGTATGGAAAGCAGGAGGGGCGTGTCAGCTGCTCTTGGGCAATGATGTTGTTATGTACTTATGTTGTTATGCCATGTGTCGCTGTGCCACTTTCGCCGAGGAAATTGTTGAAAACGATTTTTTCACTGAAGATCAGCCTTAGTGGCTTCAAATGTTTCTGCATGTTTTTATTCTCTGTCTGTCTGTTTTTTTTTTTTTTTTTCAATTTTTTTTTTTATTGTCTTGGTTGCTAGACTCTCAGAAATATAGACGAAACTGTACTTTAGTCACAAATGCGTGTCACTAGGGTGGTTCCATCAAGTGTATATATATATTTTTTGGAGAACTTAGAGGATGCAGTGTACCTTTGAAGCCCATTAATAGACACCTTATTTTGGACCTTTAAAACTTACAATATTTAATATATACTGCATAATGGGTCCTTGACGGGCACCGTTGTTCCTATGAGGGTACATTAAGGTACATTCTTTAAATCTTCTTCATCTTACTTGATCTTTCTTAGTCTATTCTTTCTCTTTCTGTATCATTGGCTTGGCTCTAATCTCTTTGGGTAAGCCAATTGGAGAAAGAGAAATTGACTTTCGCTGATTTCAGTACAACACTCATTTCCATCTTCCACTCGGCAGATTCCAGACCCTGGGTTGCTTCCAATTGTCTGTCTAATGGATTACTTCCCATGCAATTACGCTCGTGTCATACTTAATATTTCACCCTTTGAGGCGTGTTGGTGGAGTAGGAGGGGTGTGATGATGCTCATCTGAAGGACATCAGCGCTCCATATCTGCATTTTCGGCGCTGCGTTATTAATCTTTCAGTACCGGCGTAACGCCGCAGTAAGCAGTGGCGTCAAAGCGAGGTTGTCCAAGTGGAAAGGGCGATACCAATGTCAGTGACGTCCTTCTTATCCACGATCCCAGCCTTCACTGATGCCAAATATGTGCACACAGAGCAAAGAGATAAAAATGAAATTTCTCTGTAAAACAGCCGAAACAGAACGTCCTCATTTCCATCAGCTGAAACAGGTGTCTGGTAATTAAGCTTCAGAGAAAATGGCACATTGTTATAAACAATGAAGCAGCAGCCAGATTTGCTCAATTGTTTCTCAGTTTGCCGGCCCATAGTCATTGACTTCTCTTGTTTTGCTGACTGGTTTCTCATTAATGAAGGCACGTGGGACTAAATTGGAATCAAGAACATAATAATGCGTCGACGGCAAATTACAGCACTTTCAAAGTAGTCTTCATTACTGGAGACATCTGACCCTGTGAATAAACTGATGGTAATGGAAGCGCATGTGTGCAGTTTTAGTGTATATAGCGTTAATAAGGAAGGAGGAAGCAGGAGATAAAGTTGTAAAGTTGTGGTTGACTTTACAGACAGGATGCACAGGGTATGTGTCAATCTATGTCAAATAATAAATTGTTTATAACCAAGGAAATTTTTTTTCATTACCTTTATGAAGGATGCAAGTACTTATGTGTGGCAGCCTAGGAAAACCCGTCGGATGTGGCTGAATTCCAGGAAATTGTCAAAAATCCAGGAAAATTTGGGTTTTGACCAAAATTGTAATATCCAAAATGACAAGGAAAAAATATATATATTTTTTCTTATATAATCTTGCCTTGGCATCTTGCTGCAAAGATCATTGTATTGGCCTTCATCTATTGCTTTGCTGTTGACTGAGGACATTTCAATTCTAAAAAGTCTGTAGAATTCAGGACTATAATATACAGTGCCCTCCACTAATATAGGCACCCTTGGTAAATATGAGCAGGACCTGGACATTTTGTTAGGATACATGGCATCATGGACTCTATCAAATATCAACAGATATTAAATGAAAACCTGACTGCCTCTGCCAGAAAGCTTCAAATGGGTCGTGGTCGGATCTTCCAGCAGGACAATGATCCAAAACATACATCAAAATCAACACAGAAATGGTTTACTGACCACAAAATCAAGGTCCTGCCATGACCATCCCAGTCCCCTGACTTCAAACCCATAGAAAACCTGTGGGGTGAACTGAAGAGGAGAGTCCACCAGCGTGGACCTTGAGATTTGAAGGATCTGGAGAGATTCTGTATGGAGGAATGGTCTCAGATCCCTTACCATGTATTCTCCAACCTCATCAGGCATTATAGGAGAAGACTCAGAGCTGTTATGTTGGCAAATGGAGGTAGCACAAAGTATTGACTAAAAGGGTGCCAATAATTGTTGCACACCTATATTTAACAGGGATGTTGTTTTTTTTTGATAAACCTGTGTGTGCTGAGGAGGAGGAGGGAGAAGCCTGGTTGTGAGGATGCACACCTGGCACAGATTTGGCTAATCAGTGGGGAGAGAGAGATAAAGGAGTGGTTTGAAACACCAGTAAGAGAGAGAGATGCGTTACATTTGTTTTTCTGTTCTGCTTTGTTTATGTTCAGACGGGTTCCGCCCCCTCCTTGCCCTTCTTTAAAGTTTGTTATCCCGGTGCCGGAATCCGGGATCGAACCAGTGTAGCAAACTTTAACATCAGGCAAGGAGGAGGCGGGAACCGGCTGAACATAAACCTAAATTTCAATAATAAACCAAACAGAACAGAAAAACACACAAGCGTAACACAAAGCGCACATACGTCTCTCTCTCCCTCACCGGCGCTTCCAACCACTCCTTTATCTCTCTCTCTCCCACTGATTAGCCAAATCAGTGCCAGATGTGCATCCTCACAACCTGGCTTCTCCGTCCTCCTCGTCACACTGTGTTGTGTTCGCAATTGTATGATATCCATGAGAGCAGAGTATTTTCGTGAATTTCGTGAACAAAAGATCAAAAGGTTAAACAATAAAGACAATTTTTCACAGCTTTCTTTGCTCATATTTACCGAGGGTGCCAATATTAGTGCAGGGCACTGTGTATATATATATATATATATATATATATATATATATATATATATATATATATATATATAATTAATGTGTTTTAATAAAATATGCTAAGAAAGGATTAGTGTTGTTTTGCTGCATGAGCACTTCTAGCGACTAGTGATTGATAATAAGAAGTCGTTAAAGATGCTTTAAACGAATCGAAAAGAAGGTCAGCGAGTTCTTCGCGTAGAATGAGATCACTTCTCAATGAACATTAGCTTGAAAACCAAAAGTACATTTGGAGTCCGGAATACAAAATCAGTGTCGAGCGAGCAAGTCCGAGGATGTGAAAACAGGCGGAAGTGTCTCGGCGAGGTCTGAACAGTGTTTCTAATGGACACTTACAGAAGATTAACATGTTTTTTTTTTTTTTTTTTCCACTTGGATGAAGATGAAAGCAAGCAAAAGATGGGAAGAACAAAAAAAAAAAAAAAAAAGCCTTGGGAGATAAAGTTGAAAAGCTGAAGAATTCTTTTTCAAGGGCCACGCTATATGGTTTGGAGAAGTGAAAAAGAAAAGGAGAGGAGAGTTGCGTAAAGATCAAATGAAGTAGAGTAGGACTGAACTTACTGCCTTGCTTGCCAAGCCGAGTACACTGGAGGAACTGCGCTCATTAATAATGGATTCAGTGTCATCATTAAGAATTTGAATGATTAAAACATAACTCCTGGCTTCAAACACTACTTTTAGATGTGGGAATAAGAGAGAGCAAAGGGTCTTGTGTTTAAACTATGACTCAATTCTTCACTTACAGTTAAAAAAAAAAAAAAAGTACAACTAAAAAAAAAACAGGAAAAGACAAGGAAATAGAAAGTAGCCTAAAGTGAAGGCCGTGTGTTGAATACTGCAGGAGTAAAGTGGAGCAGTTAAGTGAGGGCCCTGAAGTTTTAAAGGGAGTCAGAGCCTCTCATATGACAGCAGGTTGTTTTCACAAACAAATCCATATGATTATTAATATAATTATGATTATTACAATGGATATGAATACTTTTATGGCCATTGTCCATGTACAACGGGATTCTGTGTGTAGTTCGCAGTGATGTTTGTTGGTAAATGAGACCTTTTTAGCTGTACTCGTGTTCGACGCACGCGAATCGGAGAGGGCTTCGGCTGAATGCGCGTCGTGATGATGTCACGTGACGAGTCTCGGCGAAAATCTGCGGCAAATTAGGAAAAAATTGCAAGCTCCTCCGAATATCGCGGAGTTTCCTTGATTTCTGCGATCGCAAAATCCTGGAGGCACTGATTAATAAAATACATGATAAAAGTCAGGGACCACTAGGAATAGGTCTCGCAAAATCCTCAAAAAACAACGATACAGCTGCTGAGAAAATTCGTAGAGCATAAGGGTGAACATGTAGAGCATACGTTGTAAAAAAAATAAAAATAAAAAATACCGTAAAGCACGTTTATGTGAAGCATCTGCCGTAGATGTCCCTGTGAATGAGCTGTTACTATAGAAACAGTAAAATATTGGAATATGCAGTAAACCTGAACCATCGTCTGCTGCTATAGAACAATAATCAAAACCTTCTGACCAATCAGAATCGAGATTTCAACAGTGCTTTGGTATAAGTAAGGAATAAAGCAGGATAGTGTGGATTATATCCCTATAAGTGTGTTTTGTTACTCTTTTAACGCTGTGGTTTTCCAAAGATTGCAAATTTGTAATTTGTCAACGAACATATTTTTTAACCATTTATAGTTACATTTAATGTTGTGGAAAGTCTACAAGATAAAAATTAATAAATCATTTTCATCTATTAATTGTTCACTCTCCAGCTGTCTCTCCCTCTCTTTTTATTTATTTGTTTGTGTGTGTGTGTGTGTGTGTGTGTGTGTGTGTGTGTGTGTGTGTGTGTGTGTGTCTCAAACCTGTTACCTTAATACAGCAACAGGCTTTAGATGGTTATAGTTCGGGTTATACCCTGACCCGCTTTCAAGCTGAATTAAAACATCAGCGCAGGCCTCATGAGACAGATGAGCGGCCATGTTTGGCTTATTAATTGAGATTAAAATTCCTCGCATGTCTCACAGAAGCTTTTAATGATACTCCGGGATGAAGCCGGAATCCACTCATGGCTATAGACAGAGGTGAGAGAGGCAGTGCCACACACACACACACACACACACACACACACACACACACACACACACACACACACACACACACACACACACGTACACAGGCACGAAACAGGGTGATGTGTGTAGATGGAGTGACGTTAGTATGGTGCAGTCTGGCCCTGAAGCCTGAATTATTTAACACTGAAGCTACACACTACTCTACTTACTGTCTATACACTCTCTCTCTCTCTCTCACACACACACACACACACACACACACACACACACACACACACACACACACACATATACACAAAGCCATCTTTTTTGGCATCCAAAAATTTAAATACATTTTAAGCCTGTGTCCATGGCTCATGACTTGCAGAAACTGAGGACCTCTTTTCAACCCCCCTGTGCCCCTGCACTCGCTAATCCTCATAATTTGGTAGCTGGATGTCTCAGCATTCAACTCTCTGAAACTCTGCACCTGACACTGTTCAGCTGACCGATGACCTCGGCCGGGACGTGACCCCTTCAGAGAGGAACTGATTGGTATTCCGGCGCTCTTCAGACTGCGCGTGAGGGAGTTTTTTTAGCCTCGGAGTAAAACTCAGCCTCCCAGATCTCATTGAAATGCAGCAGCGAAGCCTGCAATCCCCCAGAGATGTTCCCTAAACCGTCCCTCGACAGCTAGCGCTCGCTGTCGCTGTCTCTTCCTGTCTCTCCCTACCTCTGTTTCCACTGCTGTTTTCATTTGTTTCTTTGTTGCGCGTTAAAGTGTGCAGATCATGCTGCCTGATTGAGCCACTGTGAACTTAAAGAGCCATTGTACAGTACATGGTAGGTGAAGAGACACACACTTCGGTTTATTTTTGGTTAAATGAGTGCATCATCCGGGAACTTAAAGTACACTTTGTTTTCGGGGGGTTTTCAGTGTGGACACAGCAATCACACTATTTATACTACAAAATGGCGTAGAATAGTGCATAAGTGTGCGATTTGGGACGCACTATCTTTCTTTCTTCAGCGAGCTTAAACACATTCCTCTCTCACGCTATATCAGAGAAACAGGATTCATAAACAATGCGTTAGCGACGATGCTCGGTAACACGCTTGCATTTTGATGCTATTGTCAGACGGCACAAATCAGAGAATCTGGCTTAATGCTGCGTTCACATGCTCTTCAGGTCATCCTATTTCCTACTTCCAAGGTGGTGACCGAGAAGAATTTTAATTGCGTGCACGCCAGTGTATATGTAGCTAGATCTGAAATATTTTGGTAGCTTGCTAATATTGGTGGTTACAAATGTAAGCCAGTGTCTCTGGCAAAATTTGTACTTATTAAGTAAAGAACGATGATGAACACAATGTGGGGTTGATCATTTTCCAATAACATGATCCTGTTGGACCACATCGATATGTCAGTTATAAAGAACAACACATAATACTCGTGTTTACCCGTTTGTAGTCACATACTGTGTACGTGTGGAAGTACACTTGCGTTTTTGTTGTTACGTTGTTCTCTCTCGAAGTTAATAAGACAAAACATCGCAGCTTGTCACGTTACTGAGAAACCACGAAGTGTAAAACCCCTCCGTCCTGAAGATGTCGGGAAACTTGAAGTTAAAGCTTTACCTCTGAACGTTACAAAGCGCTGACACTGGAAACGTCATCTTACAGAAGATTTCACCATATCAACAGTTATAGAAAATGAATCCACACCTTCTGTCCAATCAGATTCCAGAATTCAACAGCACTGCGGTACAAACCAACCCTCTTCCTTGAGATCTACCTTCCTGCAGGTTTCATCTCCAACCAGAATCTGTTTTAGTTCTTAAGGAAATGATTAGATGGTCAAGTGGGCACAATTATGTTTGGAGCTAAAGTCTTTAGGAAGGTAGATCTCCAGGAACGCTGGTATTAATATATATATATATTATATATATATATATTTTTAAAAATGGACTTCCACCAATCGTGTATGCTCCACCATGATGAAAAGATAAAGATTACTAGCAAGTCGGAGGCTTCCTTTCTGAAAAAGAACACCTTTTATGTCTCATATCCCCTGTTCCCCTCGATCTCTTTTTCCTGTCCTCTGTTTTTTCCCTTCAAATAAATATCTAAATCATAGGCCGGGAACCTTTTCACCTGGCAGAGCCATAAAAGCCAAAACAATTATGATTTTTTTTTTTTCCTTTAAAGAGCCAGAGAAAAGTTAACATATATTTTTGGATGTTTTTACATACAGTATGTCGTCTTCTTCTTATAGCTATTATCTTTACTATTATTGCACAATTATAAAAAGTGGTAGGCCATTTGACAGTTTGCGTGTTCTTGACCTAACAGCCTGCACTTCACCTAATAGGCCTGTAGGTGGCACTTGGACGTTATTTAACCAATTATGATAGTTTCATCAAATGGTAAATATCAATACAAGATGCAGTACGTAAGTAAGAGTAATCTGAACACTACTTGCCATTAACGCGACTTCCAAATATGCAGATCCGTCAGTCCGTTCTGACTAGAAAGAACGATACTCATCGGATTTATTTTCTTTCTTTTAGCCATTTCACCTTTGTTAAAAAAAAAAAAGAAAGCAGACCGGCGATGTCGTTTTCAACCGATTCATGAATTAGACCAGTAAATTAACGCTCTGCGTCACATTGTCCAGTGAAATTTGAACTTGTTGTGTATAAATGACTAACGGGCATCGATTATGAATTGTGTAATATTTTAAAATATGTAGAGTTTTAGTTTAATTGACACACTAGCTTTCGTGATTCCTTTTTTCCCCCTGCCGTTGAGCCATAGGCAATCACTGAAAGGGCCATGTATGGCTCGTGAGCCATAGGTTCCCGACCCCTGATCTAAATGCTCCCTGCTCTCGAGAGTTCCATAAGTCTTTAATCAGAGACATTTTTCAGAAAGATTCATAGGAAACAATTGTGTGGTCGATGGGGATGGGTACATTTAATCAGCTGTCTTAAGATGCAATTACCACCACGAAGGAGCCGGCAATCCGAGAAGGTGGGGTGGGATTATGGGTAATGGTCTACGCTGAGGGCCTCCGTCCCTCCTAAAAATGTGTCTCCAGACACTTTTTACAATGCGTAATAAGACCAACCTCATACACCCAAAGAGACGTACTGTATATCCCGTCACATACAGTATACATGCATATATTAGTTCATGTTATGGTTTTAGGGCTAAAATATCGAACCTTTTTAACCGCAGTTCCAGGAGACCTTGATGACCTTGTACAGCTTATATTTCACACACTGGCTGGGACAATTTCCCTTATAACATTTGCCAATAAAACCTGCCCTCCATGGACTGAAAGGGATCCTGTTTTTCACCTCCATCATTTTATTTGGTGTTACTTTTTTATTTGTGTCAACCTTGGCGGGATTTGGATGAGATTTATATCGGCGTGCCTACTGTCCCGTGTATTTATTTTTCTCCTGTCATTCCTTTTCAGAAGTTATTACCGTCTTTGTCCTTCCGCTGTCTGTAGGCGCTCCTGAGCCCCAATGACATGTCGAACATTGCACGGAGGGTCCTTGGTCCGGATAGATTTGAGCAGCTGAACCCGATGCACGCATCCAGCATGTCATAGGCGTTCTCCTGTCACGGCCCCGTCATATATATCAGCCACTTCTAATGACGTTCCCATGGGCTTCGTCCTGCCACGGTCACTCATGCTTGAATGTCGGCGTTGTCTCATTAGAAATGCATTCATACGTCGCCGTGAGGGTCTCTGGTCTTGTGATAGCACCGCTTTGCCTTACACACATGCACACTTTTTTTTTTTTCCAGCATTCCCAGTGGAGCTATAGTCTTAAAAAGGCATTCGCCACAGTTAAACGAGTGCCGTTGTTCTTTTCAGGTCAGTAGTTAAAAACATAAAAGTGCAATTACATTATAATGGAGTCTGCCTGGGTTTTATTCCTAGTGAAGTGGTAGGACTGTTTAAAAAAAAAAAAGAAAAAAAAAGCCACCTCTACTCCTGCAGATTTATGAGAGGCGATCTCTCCTCTGACCTTGGGTGAGATATTAATGGAAAGACAATTGTTTTACTGCCTCAGCGCCGTGCGCCATGGCTAAGATTAGGCCTGAGATGCGTTTCCATTTCACACTCCCCTTATTTAAATGCGTAACGCTAATGCTGATTGGTTTATGGTTTTAATGTTTTTTATGAGGCTGTTTATGTCAATCTGGCTTGCTCCGATCCCAGGATGATGGTTGAACATGTCATTGTAAGAGGCTCTGTAAGCTCACAACTTCATTACACGGCATTATTCAAAGCGCCGGTGTTGAGTCAGGTTTTAGTCATATGTTATTCATTCGTTTCAGTCTTTCTGCTTTGTTTTAATGTCTTATGTCTGCTGTTGCGTCATGTCTGTCTTTTACTTTCGATCGCTTATTTACCGTGTTATATATTTTCAAAATCCATGCAATCATGTGTCTGGGAAAAAAAACAACGACAACAACACAGCAGTAATACACATGGCAGTAAGTGTGTCTAGTCATACTTTCTGGAATTTTAAACCAATGCCCAGAGTGTGTCAGGAAGCAAAATTTAGCCGTCTGAGCCAATAGAGGTCATGGGATCTACCCAAAGGCACGACTGTAAACTCTTACTATTGATCCCCAGGTTCACTCTCTGTGGCATTACTGTGGTTACAAGAGCAGGTTAATGAATTAGATTTCATGAAAATGTGTAAGTGTGTGAGTCAAAAATAGTAAATGTGAATATCACTAAATGACCCATGTGGTGGATGATGGATATGAGTGAACTAGATTGATGGTGGCTGGTCATGATATTTGTCTTTCTAACCAGATTGTAATCAGTGAAACTATTTCCATATCCTTCGACCTTTATTGCATTGATTTGGCCAAATGACCCAAACTAGAACTATAGTCTCAAATCTCCACTTACAAATCTCCATGCCATTGTAAAACATCAAAACTGCTGTTTTGGCTACATTTATTTGCCGTATTTTTCAAAGGTCAAACCGTTAAAGACTCCACTGCATTACTAATTAAATGCATGTATTTCTACTAGATCTGGATCATTTTCAGTCAATTGATAAAGGCTTTAAAATGTAATCGGATTGGAGTCTGATCCAATCAATCCAGTCTGGCGACAGCATCCGTGTGGTTGTCTATATATCAGATATTTAAATTTAACCCAGCCATCCAGACATTTTTGTAAGGAATCTCAATAGAATATCCATAGATTTTGTTGGAGAGTTTGTCTCACCTTTTCTGAATGTCAAACCATTAAAGGCATCACTGCACTACTAATTAAAAGCATGCGTGTATATACGACTAATACGACAATAAACCATCATTGGATTGGAGACACCCAATCCAATTATGGAAACCGTGATGTGTACATAAGCACCATTTTATTGTTGAGTAAATCCAGAGGTTGTCAATAGCAAAATGGAATTAAAATGTCAATACTATTGATACTGCATAATGACATAAATCCACTAGGAATAAGCAAGTGTCTCTCTCGCTCTCTCTCTCTCTCTCCCTCTCTCTCTCTCTCTCTCTCTCTCTCTCTCTCTTTCTCTCTCAATCTATTTCAGCAGTGGTAAACTGGTTAAAAATTAGGTCTATATGTTGGTCTATGTGATAAATGGGTGCAGAATCGGGTCCTCACAGTAGATTCAAGATTCAGGTCTTCACAATACATGAGGAATAAAAACACTTGGGGACGTGATGTTACGCAAACATAATCAATGACACCCTGGTGTGATGCCACCAGATTGTCCAAGATTAGTTATTTTCCATTAACAGCATGACCTGAAGTGTTTTATTCCTCTTATGCCACAACAATTTGCCAACACAGTGTTTTAAAATAAGTATTTATTAAATAGCTTGAAGCTGGAACTACTGTCCAAACTGCGCTGTTACCTTCTGACCAGTCAGACTCAAGAATTCCAGAGCAGCATGGTATAAATGTATTTAAGGCTCAAATGTATATTGTGGGACGGGACGGGACTAGTTGTGTACAAGTCCCTCAGTTGTCCTCAGTGTGCAAAGATGGATCTCAAAATCATATACTGTATATTGTGCAGGGAAAGATTCAGGGCTACTGTCAGTAACTGTGCAGCTAAAAGTAAACTATTGTATATGGTAGATTTACCATATAATAATCCTGTTTCCAACAGATCAGCAGATATAAATGCTGTGTGAGTATAAACTGGAGTGTTTGTGCTGTCAGTCAGCTTTTTATCAAAAAGAGCAAATGGATCAGAGCCTATATACAGTATACACTCCTACACACTCAGAAACACACACACACACACACACACACACACACACACACACACACACACACACGCACACAGCTGAGGAAATCGCCGAAAGATGAAATCCACCTCCTTTTAAGGATTCATCCCTCCATCCAGTTTCTTCATGGTCATGCGTGTTACAGATGATTATCTATCAGCTCTAAGCTTTTCCTTACCTCATCGTAATGTTTTTTTTTTTTTCCTCTGTTTATTTTACGTCCACATCTCCTAGGTAACACAGTGTAGAAAAAGCAGATACACATGACACAAAGCTTAGGGTTTGATGGATGGGAAGTGAATCTTGTGTTTTGTCAGGCTGAGGCAGTGAGACTTGGCACAGCCTGGTGTATCATTCCTCATCCGGTGTGCCAGGGTCACCAAGCCAACGCTGCCAGACAGTTGATAGTGACTGGCACGTTAATGTGGAGTGTGTTAGAAGTGCTGCTCATGTACCAAATCCACAGTTATTAACGAGCATCCGTTATAGGATAGGACTGTAAGTATTCGATACAGAGCCAATATCAATAAACGATTTTTACCACTTTTTTTTTTTTTAATGTTTACAAGCTGAGAACATTTTCTAGAAAATGGGCTAAAGAGAAGCTGTAACTACAAAATGACCCAGCAGTTTGAGGATACCATAACTCTTTCATAAATTATTTATACGCATATGCAGATTTATTAATATTTTCTCTTTTTTTTTCACTTAAAATGCTACGATATGAAATTTGATTCTGTCTAAATATCTCATATTAAAAAGTAAATGGATTGTCCATTTTTAAAAAGGTTAAAACAGTATGCCTGAATTAATAAAAATAATAAATTTAATCTTCCAATGTGAAATGTTTAGCATTCAGGTCTAAAATATGTTGAAGACAAAAATTGAAGAAAATATCATTTCTGAGCATACAAAATTTACACAGTTTAGGACTGAATCCTAAAAAAATACTACTACTACTACTACTACTAATAATAATAATAATAATGATGATCTTCCCCAAAAAAACAATAATTTAAAAATAATAATAATAAAACTAGTTTTTAAAATATATCATTTAAATTTTTTTATTGATTTTTTTTAGAAAGTTAGTAAAGATTGAAAATACACATTATTTTTTCCCTAATATATATATATATATATATATATATATATATATATATATATATATATATATATATATATATATATATAAACTTAAATTAACCTTAAATTAACTGCTCATGAGCATGCAAGCTATGCATGAATGAGTTAAACAATTGGTTTTTATTTCATAAGATATAAAAAAAAAAAAGATGTGTATAAAAAACTCTTGGCCCAGATCTGCGGAAAATCTGTGGTAATTTTGAAAAATTGCAAGCTCCTGCAAATATTGCGGCGTTTTATGTCGATTTTATGTTAATTTCTGCGATCACAAAATCATGAAATCCTGGCGGGATTGATTATATATTGACTGATTATATACTTCCCATTTACTGTTTGACAAACTAAAATGGGGGGGGACACTTATAACCATGGTTTCATCTTATCCTGTCATATATGTCCTCTCGTTAAATGTGTACAGAGAAATTATGATGAAAAATGAAGCTTGTAAGGAAGTAGCAGAGATCGTTGGTGCCTCTGGTGGGTGTCCATGGCTTGTACGGTTTGCTAATCTGTCAATGACTTTAGTACAGACTCTAGCATGTAGCATTTTTCTTTATACTGATTAGCGCATGTTTGTTGCTTTTTAACTAGTTACCTGTAGAAACATTTACATTTTGGCTGCAACCAAACATTTTTCACTGGAACTGGACAGGCCACACCCACAACACAATCAACAACCGTAGCGGTCGCTACGCGCGTAAAAACAAGATACAAACTACGAGCGACTTGTCACTTTCAAATGTGAACGTCGACATGGATGACCATACTGCAGCAACATAAGGCATAAGGCAGGGGTTTTCAATCCTGGTCCTGGGGACCCACAGCACTGCACATTTTGTATGTCTCCTTTATTTAACACACCTGATTCAGATCATCAGCTTGTTAGGAGAGAGATTCATGAACTGAGCTGAGTGTGTCAGATATGAGAGACATACAAAATGTACAGTGCAGTGCTATATAACCCATTGTAGCAGCTGGGGGTGTAGTTTAGTGCAAATATGCACTCGTACACAGTATTGTGGATGAACTAGAAGGGCTGATGTGACACACGTAAAGACACTATAAGAATAATGATTGTTCAGACTTTAGGAGATTTATGAGATTTATATTCGTGAAAGTTTACTTCAGTTTGATTAAGTGCCTACCTGCAGAACCTCGAAAAAACAAATCAGAACTTTATGCTGGATCTGTTGTTTTTATTCAGGAGCAGACTAAACCACTCTGAACTAAAGTCACACAACTACACCGATTTCTATGCACAGTAAATATTGATATATCAGCAGACATTACTACTTAAAGACCCAGGAGCTGTCAAACACTATATCTAAGCTCCCATATCCATGTCAATTCCCATTACATTAGTTGCTGAATAATGTGCTTTAACTGAAAAATAAGCCAAAGCTTTAAAGAGTTAAAAAAAAAACATTAAACAGTTTAGTTGTTAGTGGGCTTAAACAGTGGCTATGCCTCAAATCACTTGTTATGCATGCACTATGGGCTGTGTTCAAGCTTGGAAAGTCCAAAAGTTATTGAAATATTATGCATGGAAAGTTCCTCAAACTCAGAGTCAGGTTATACATCCTCTTAAGTTGATTCTTAAGTGTGTAGTTAACACTTCCGAGGTCGGAAGATTGTTCTTGAGTAAAACTGTCCGAGTCAGGGTTTTTCAATAGCTTCTAAACCACGGCCTTCAAACACAAGCAGCTCATAGAATAGCACTTGATCCAGCACTCCCTATTAATTTCCATGTGTTTTTTTTTTTTTTTTTTTTGTGTTTCTTTTTTTCAGATCACAATTTTAATGAAGCAACGAGATACTAAATCATGGTCATGAAATTGTAATATACAGTGGGGGAAAAAAGTATTTGATCTCCTGCTGATTTTGTACGTTTGTCCACTGACAAAGAAATGATCAGTCTATAATTTTAATGGTAGGTGTATTTTAACAGTGAGAGACAGAATAACAACAAAAAAATCCAGAAAAACGCATTTCAGAAAAGTTTTTTGCATTTTAATGAGTGAAATAAGTATTTGGCCCCTTCGACTTAGTACTTGGTGGCAAAACCCTTGTTGACAATCACAGAGGTCAGACGTTTCTTATAGTTGGCCACCAGGTTTGCACACATCTCAGGAGGGATTTTGTCCCACTCCTCTTTGCAGATCCTCTCCAAGTCATTAAGGTCATTTTCAATGCGTTGGCTGAGGGAAGGAGGTTGTCACCCAAGATTTGAGGGTACATGGCCCCGTCCATCGTCCCTTTGATGCGGTGCAGTTGTCCTGTCCCTTTAGCAGAAAAACACCACAAAAGCATAATGTTTCCATGTCCATGTTTGACGGTGGGGATGGTGTTATGACTTGGGGTCATAGGCAGCATTCCTCCTCCTCCAAACACGGCGAGTTGAGTTGATGCCAAAGAGATCTGACCACACCTGACCACAACACTTTCACCCAGTTCTCCTCTGAATCATTCAGGCAAACTTCAGACGGGCCTGTACATGTGCTTTCTTGAGCAGGGGGACCTTGCGAGCACTGCAGGATTTCAGTCCTTCACAGCGTAGTGTGTTACCAATTGTTTTCTTGGTGACTATGGCCCCAGCTGCCTTAAGATCATTAACAAGATCCTCCCATGTAGTTCTGGGCTGATTCCTCACCATTCTCATGATCATTGAAACTCCACGAGGTGAGATCTTGCATGGAGCCCCAGACCGAGGGAGACTGACAGTTTCTTCCATTTGCGAATAATCGCACCAACTGTTGTCACCTTCTCACCAAGTTTCTTGGTGATGGTCTTATAGCCCATTCCAGCCTTGTGTAGGTCTACAATCTTGTCCCTGATATTCTTGGACAGCTCTTTGGTCTTGGCCATGGTGGAGAGTTTGGAATCTGATTGATTGATTGCTTCTGTGGACAGGTGTCTTTTTACAGGTAACAAACTGAGATTAGGAGCACTCCCTTTAAGAGAGTGCTCCTAATCTCAGCTCATTACCTGTGTAAAAGACACCTGGGAGCCAGAAATCTTGGTGATTGATAGGGGATCAAATACTTATTTCACTCATTAAAATGCAAATCAATTCATAACTTTTTTGAAATGCTTTTTTCTGGATTTTCTTTTGTCTCTCACTGTTAAAATACACCTACCATTAAAATTATAGACTGATCATTTCTTTGTCAGTGGGCAAACGTACAAAATCAGCAGGGGATCAAATACTTTTTTCCCCCACTGTATGTGTGGGATGTGGGTGTTTGTGGGTGGGGTTGGGGGGATTGTAGTAGTGTAAATGACATATGAAGGCCAATGTATGGTAACCCATACTTGGAATTTGTCCTCTGCATTTAACCCATCCAAGTTAGTGCACACACATTAGGAGTTGTGAGTAGTGAACAAAATATTCACACAAAATATTCCCTCCTCAAGATAATCAGTGTCTCTGAATAAGATGCTGTCTCCCACAATGTACTCCTCTTCGAATGTGACTAGTTGCTAGTGGATTTGAACTGTTGAGATGACAACACTGGCTATGCCACAAATCGACACACTGCACAATATACATAATGTATCTTCTTCTTTTCCTTTCGGCTGTTCCCTTCAGGGGTCGCCACAGCGAATCATCTGCCTCCATCTAGCCCTATCCCCTGCATCCTCTTCTCTCAGACCGACTACCGTCATGTCCTCCTTCACTACATCCATAAACCTCCTCTTTGGTCTTCCTCTCGGCCTCCTGCCTGGCAGCTCTAACCTCAGCATCCTTTTACCGATATATTTACTCTCCCTCCTCCAAACATGTCCAAACCATCTCAACCTGGCCTCTCTAACTTTGTCTCCAAAACATCTCACATGTGCTGTCCCTCTGATGTACTCATTCCTGATCCTATCCATCCTCGTCACACCCAAAGAGAACCTCAACATCTTCAGCTCTGCTACCTCTAACTCTTCCTCCTGTCTTTTCCTCAGTGCAACTGTCTCCAAACCATACAACATCGCTGGTCTCACTACTGTCCTGTACACCTTTCCTTTCATTCTTGCTGGTACTCTTTTATCACACAACAGACCTGACACTTTTCTCCACCCATTCCAACCTGCCTGCACACGCTTCTTCACCTCTTTTCCACACTCCCCGTTGCTCTGGACTGTTGACCCTAAGTACTTAAAATCCTGCACCTTCTTTATCTCTTCTCCCTGTAACCTCACTGTTCCACTTGGATCCCTCTCATTCACACACATGTATTCTGTCTTGCTATGACTAACCTTCATTCCTCTTCTCTCCAGAGCAAACCTCCACCTCTCTAGAGTTTCCTCCACCTGCTCCCTGCTCTCACTACAGATCACAATGTCATCCACAAACATCATAGTCCATGGAGATTCCTGTCTGACCTCATCTGTCAGCCTGTCCATCACCACCGCAAACAAGAAGGGGCTCAGAGCCAACCCTTGATGCAGTCCCACCTTCACCGTGAACTCCTCTGTCACACCTACTGCACTCCTTACCATTGTCCTGCTGCTCTCATACATATCCTGCACCACTCTAACATACTTCTCTGCCACTCCAGACCTCCTCATACAATACTATACAATACAATACAATACAGCTCCTCTCTTGGCACCCTGTCATACGCTTTCTCTAAATCTACAAAGACACAATGCAGCTCTTTCTGACCCTCTCTGTACTTCTCCATCAACATTCTCAAAGCAAATATTGCATCTGTAGTGCTCTTTCTTGGCATGAAACCATACTGCTGCTCACAAATGCTCACTTCTCCCCTTAGCCTTGCTTCCACTACTCTTTCCCACAACTTCATTGTATGGCTCATCAGCTTAATACCTCTGTAGTTTCCACAACTCTGCACATCTCCCTTGTTCTTAAAAATCGGCACCAAAACACTTCTCCTCCATTCCTCAGGCATCCTCTCACTCTCTAAGACCTCATTGAACAACCTAGTTAAAAACTCTACTGCCATCTCTCCTAGACACTTCCATACCTCCACTGGTATGTCATCAGGACCAACCGCCTTTCCTCTCTGCATCCTCTTCAAAGCTCTCCTAACTTCACCCTTGCTAATCCTTTCTACTTCCTGCTCAACAATATTTGCCTCAACTACTCTTCTCTCTGTCATTTTCCTCATTCATCAGTTCCTCAAAGTACTCCTTCCATCTTTCCCTCACCCTCCTGTCACCTGTCAACACATTTCCATCTCTATCTTTAATCACTCTAACCTGCTGCACATCCTTTCCATCTCTATCCCTCTGCCTCGCCAACCGATACAAATCCCTCTCACCTTCCTTACTATCTAACCTTGCATACATGTCCTCATAAGCTTTCTGTTTGGCCTTTGCCACCTTTATCTTAACCTCATGCTGCATCTCCCTATATTCCTGTCTACTTTCCTCCGTCCTCTCACTGTCCCACTTCTTCCTAGCTAACCTCTTCCTCTGGATACTCTCCTGAACTTCCTCATTCCACCACCAAGTCTCCTTGTCTTCTTTCCTTCTTCCAGATGACACACCTAGCACCTTCCTACCTGTCTCCCTGATCACTTTGGCTGTAGCAGACCAGTCATCTGGAAGCACCTCCTGACCACCTAAAGCCTGTCTCAACTCCTCCCTGAAAACCGCTCAGCACTCTTCCTTTTCCAACTTCCACCACTTTGTCTTCTGCTCTGCCTTTGCTTTCTTCATCTTCCTCACCACCAGAGTCATCTTACACACCACCATCCTATGCTGTCTAGCTACACTCTCTCCTACCACTACTTTGCAATCGCTAATCTCCATCAGATTACAGTGTCTACATAAGATATAGTCCACCTGTGTGCTCCTGCCACCACTCTTATATGTCACCCTGTGTTCCTGCCTCTTCTGAAAGTACGTGTTCACCACAGCCATCTCCATACTTTTAAGAAGTCTACCAACCTCTGTCCTTCTGGGTTCCTTACCTGAAGACCAAACCTGCCCATCACTTCCTCATCCCCACTATTCCCTTCACCAACATGTCCATTAAAGTCTGCCCCTATCACCACTCTCTCACCTCTGGGAACACTCTGCATCACTTCCTCAAGCTCGCTCCAGAATCTGTCTTTCTCCTCTTGCTCACAACCTACTTGTGGAGCGTAAGCACTAACAACAAATATACATAATGTATAATTACTGTATATAAACACTATACCACAAATGAGGTAAAATATTCCAGGTTATTGGTAGGGGATTCTGACAAAAAAAAGACAGGAAGGGAGCTCCTGGAGTGTGTGTGTGTGTGTGTGTGTGTGTGTGTGTGTGTGTGTGTGTGTGTGTGTGTGTGTGTGTGTGTGCTGTTTTCACCCAAGCATTAGGCAGTCAGAGAGCATAGCAGGGAGTTATGGGTTATTTATGCTCCTCTGGTGAATAGGTCTTACTTACTGACTGTGTAATGTGGTGTGCGAGGTAGATTTTAGTATCAGTGTTATATTAGTGTTGGTGATCGCAGGACACGATCCACCTGTTTTCTTTTACTTTACATATTCCAAAGTGTGTGTGTGTGTGTGTGTGTGTGTGTGTGTGTGTGTGTGGTCCACTTGCTCTGTGTAAGGTGTAAGAGGGCCTTTTAGAGGAGAAACCAAATGAACCATTGTAAGAGTTGAGCAGAGAGCCTCCATAACCATTTTGACAGAGACTATGGACATCTGGGTGCTTCATTAAAGTGTGTGTGTGTGTGTGTGTGTGTGTGTGTGTGTGTGTGTGTGTGTGTGTGTGTGTGTGTGTGTGTGTGTGTGTGTGTGTGTGTGTGTGTGTGTGTGAGAGAGAGAGAGAGAGAGAGAGAGAGAGAGAGAGAACAGATGAGAGCTGGGTAATGGTGGCTAGTGGATAGCCCAGAATGTCAGTGTGACTTGTCTACGTGTCAGTGTGTATGAGTGTGTCTATCTTTTTAGTACTTTGTATCAGAGGCTATACATCTCACCATGCTGATAATATGGCTTTCTTTCATTCTTTCGTTCTTAAAACACACACATTTACATCTAGGAGCAATTTAAAGTCACTCGTTATGTTTTTGGGAAATGGGAGGAAACCAGAGAACCCAGATGAAAACCAGATTTGAACACAAGGAGAACATGTGAAACACCACTCAGACACTAACCCGAGCTCAGGAACAGGAACTCTGGATCCATGAGGCAGCAACACATCCTCCTTTACCATTGTGCCACCCAGGAATTTTTACAGTGGGTTGAAATTTTCTGATGAATATCCAAAACTTAGATTTCTCTAAATCAATCAAATTAGGAAAGTGTTAGTGTTCTATTCTGCATACTAGACATAGTGCTAGATCAAAGCTACAACAGAGCAGAAGGGTTGGCTTTTATACTCTGTATATACTTTAAAACACCAAGCTATTGAGACAACATGAGCGAAATGATGAATATTACCAAGAAAGCTAGCTAAGTAATAACATTATGCACTCCTAACTGAGAGGCAACTCCTAGCAAAAAAATGATATTTTACATTATATTATAGCATAGCTGACAGTTTTTGTTTCCTCCATCTTCGATTATTCAAAATAAACTTGTGCAAGGACCAGATACTAGTGAGATAAGGCCGCCTTTAGGGAGGTTCCCGGTATAGCGTTGTACATTAACCATCAGAGGTTTTGGGGGAGTTCTGCACTCTGAGATTTGACATTTTCCTGGACTTAGTGTTACCTTTAAGCAATTGCCTGCCTTGTCTGTCCTGATGCTATGTCTCTGGACTCAAACCAGAGCTTGCAAAAAAAAAAAAAAAAAAATTAAAGTATAATGAAAAGGAACCAGCGACAGTGTGAGTCATTTAAACCATTATAAAAATAGTGAGATTAGGTTTAAACGGTTTTGCTAACAAAAAAAATAAAATAAAAATGACCAAATAAACCAAATGCACCCAATTTTCAGCAGATATACTGTATATTTTCATTTATAACTGCTCCCCCCGCTCAAAAAAAAACCATCTTAACTTTGATTACAGTATCAATCATCAGGACTAAGAAAAATATAAGATGTTGGTTAAAGTGGCCAATTCTAAATGCATAGTGACACTGGAAACAAGACAGTGTGGAAGTTAAACATTTCTCTCATATATTTCTAAATAACTAAAACTCTGTACGACTAAAATGACTAACACTTACTATAGACCGAAACCTCTTTGAGTTCTGCCATACTGAGACACATCGACACTGCAATCTACAGAACTCTGTATCCAAAAATGTGAACTTCATATGGCGATTCTCTCGTAAACTCAGTGAACACGCAGACCAGGTTGAACACACAGGTCATTCATTTTTAAGATCTAAGTATATTTTTATCTGTATGACCTGTTGGAGTCTATAGCGTAGACAGTAGGCTATAATCGAATCTAATATATAGACAAGTACAGCTCTTCTTTCATTATTTTATCCATCAGTAAACTTAGTGTCTGAATACTTGGGTGTTATTTCTGCATAATGCGCCTTTATTTGCTCTGAACCGCATAGAGTTCTCACCCTTTCTGCCATACAAAAGAGGCAGTTGACCTTGCTGTGATGTTCAGCGATGATCTGTTTGGCCTATTTAGTCATTTGTTCTTCTCTCTGATGTAAAGAGCAGAGAGCTGGCCGGATCTAATTGGAAGCGAATGTGTGAGAAAGTGGTTGCGAGTGTGAAAGAGAGAGAAAAATGTCACCCAGGGGACTTGTGATTGCTGCAGCTGATGCTTATTGAATGCACTAATTGAGAGTTTTCCTCCTTTATTCTCCAGAAGGTTTACATTAAAGAACAACAGATGGAAGGCCTTTTGACCTTTAATGCTGATTAATAGCCATTAAAGCTTCACAGAAATGATGTAGAATGTACAGTCAAGCTAATTTATGGGCGTAGTACATTCCCTGGCAATGTTTCTAGCAGTGGGTGTGAAGACAAATGTTCCTCACAGTTTATTACAATAAAGAAAATGATGCCCTAGGTCGGATTTAGCGGGATAATTTTCCAGCGTTGCATGATGTACAGAATGTCTCAATAGAATAACATTCATTCATTACTTCATTCATCTTCAATAACCTCTTTATCCTGGTTGGAGTCAATCCCAGGAACACAGGGAATGAAACAGGAATACATCCTGGATGGGACACCAGTTTATTGCAGGCCATTCATATACTCGTTCACACCTAGGGGCAATTTAGCACAGCCGATCCACCAATTGGCATGCTTTTGTGGTGGCAAGAGAACCCAGAAGAACAATGTGAATCTCCAGACAGACAGTAGTTAGCACAGGCTTGAACTGGAGACCTTGGAGCTGTGAGGAAGCAATCCTACCTACTTAACTTGCACTACTAGTGTTCTTTTTAATTTCTTTTTCAATTTATGAAATCTGCACACTTTTGCCAAACAGATTGACAGATCAACTGTTGCATTTATGAAACAGAGCGTTCCTCCCGTCAACATCTCGCTCAATTAAAAAATAAAGTTGTTGGTTTACAAAAGAAAAAAAGGAAAGGGAAGGAAAAGAAAAGAAAAATTTGGCATCTCATCTCACAGATGAACTACATGCAGGCGATTTGCATAATCTGAATGTCACACCCAGAAAACTGACTTAAGCACGCGCTTAACCCATCTCTGAATGCGCCTAACTTTCCTCACAGAAATATTCACATAGCTGTTGGACGGCCGTAGATAATTAGGTATGGAGTAATTGGGTAAGTGGTTACATAAGTATGTACATGTGTAAGTAAGTACGTTTATATATGATTGTAAGCAAGTACGTGTATTCATACATAAGCGAGTGTACATACGATCATACGTAAGTGTGTAAGTTTGTAAGTGTGTGTAAATTTGTAAGTAAGTGTATGTACAGTACTGTGCAAAAGTTTCAGGCACCCTTTTTTTTTTAGTACAAACTTTATTATAGATTTTTATTTTATTTTATGACGTCTACATTATCAAGTCGGTACAAAAAAACATTTTAGATTCCCAAACATTAGTTTTCTAGCACAAAATGAAACGTTACAGAAAAATGTTTGTACATCATTAAAGAAAGCAGCGTATTACATAAGAGACACTTTTCAGACAGTAAACACAATGAAGGCTGCTGGGTTTCGCTGCAAAAATAAGAAACGAGTGCGAAAGTCAAAGTCTCCAGAAGAACTGTGTCTGGTTCTGCAAGAATAAAACTTACCAGCTCATTTCCTTATAAAACTGCACTAATTGTACCGGAGACTACTATTTTAATTTTAATTTTTTTGTCACACCAAATATTGACTTTGTTTCATTTACTACTGTTTACTGCTCTTTACTGTATTTTTCTTAAATGTAGAAACATTTAATTTCATTATTTTGAAGGCGTCTTTGCTCTACAGCATTTCTTTGCTGTTGAGACAAATATTAGGACATATATTGTTTTTCATTTCAGTAGGGCACCTGGCTAGCTATGTCAGTGGAGCACGAGACTCTTAGGGTACGTTCACACGACAACGACGTACTAAAAACGCAAAACGTTTTTCCTTTGCGTTTTTGAAAAGTTCCGCTTACAGACGGCAACGGTGTCAAAACGATCCCCGTTCACACGGAACCACGAAAACGACTAAAAACGCCGTATTATGCAGCACAAACACAGTCCTGTAGTCCGCCATTGTAGATTTGAATGTCTTGCGAGTTTTGAAGTACTCGTGCGCATGCCTATAGACCGGTGTTCGGGAGCCTGTGGCTCGCGAGCCACATGTGGCTCTTTGAGAAAAAATCGTGTGGCTCGCCAGATGTCTCATCCTTCCACAACATATCATTGTTAAAAACTTAGACACATCACCAGAGGTCAGTTTCCTGCCGAAAATGCGAAGTCAGTTGCGGTTCATTTGTCGTACAGCCTACCGAAGTTAATGAAAAGAATTCAGAGGAGCATCGAAAATTTCAAAGTGACTGGACTGAAACATGTGCTTTTATTGAAAGCACTACTGCTCTGCTGTGTCCGATTTGCACAGTAAAAAAAAATAAAAAAATAAAAAAGTTCCCGGTGGACGAAAGCTGAAGGAAGGCGTGCGGCTGGAAGCGTGGACAGGGGCAACTGCACGCCTGAAACCTGGCTCATTGGAGATTGTAAGACAAGGAAAACCTTTTACTGACTGAGGATATGTAAAGTCATGCATGTTGAAAAAAGGATAAAATGCGTCAGGATTGTGTCAGGACTCGAATGTGAGCCGAGTGGAGCATTTCTTCATGAGAAGAAGAAGAAGAAGAAGAAGAAGCAAAGATTCTCCCAGCATGCAATGCGCTGTGTGTTTATACCTCACTGGTGAATGTCAGTAAAGCTGCAGTGTTGTTGAAGCACTTTGATCACCCTCAGTAGAACACGTTCATAGATAACCTTCAGTGTCAAACTTTGTAACTATAAAATCGCAAGCTATTGCTTTTCTGTCTGTGTTATCGTTAAGCCTAAGGGCTCTGAAAGTTCACAATAATGTTTTCTCTGAATTTAACCTCATAAGACCAGCTGTCTCATCAGCCAGACCTGAATCCCTGTTGTCTTTAGAGTATTTAGAGCATTTAGAGCATCACTCTTTCTCTTAATGTGCTTCTGTGAGAGAAATATTATGAGTTATTAACAAACTATAGAGGTGAATTTGTGGACTGTTTCATTTTTAGACTGCTGTGCACATTTGGAGAAAATATATAGAAAAGATATAACAGTTACTTATATCTCGGTTGTCTTTGGAGTATTTAGAGCATCAGTCTTTCTCTAAATGCCCTGTGAGAGAATTGTTATTATGAGTTTGTTGTTGTTGCTGTTGTCAGGAAAGGAAAGGAAAGGAAATGGATAAACATGAAGAGAAGAGAAAGGAAATTAAATGAAAGGAAAGGAAAAGAAAAGGATAAACATGAAGAGAAGAGAAAGGAAAGAGAAGTGAAGAGAAAGGAAACATGAAGGGAAAGGAAAGAAAAGAAAAGGAAAGGAATAAACATGAAGGGAAAGGAAAGAAAAGAAAAGGAAAGGAATAAACATGGGGGAAAGGAAAAGAAAGGAATAAACATGGGGAAAGGAAAAGAAAGGAATAAACGCAGGGGAAAGGAAAAGAAAGGAATAAACGCAGGGGAAAGGAAAAGAAAGGAATAAACGTGGGAAAGGAAAGGAAAAGAAAGGAAAGGAATAAACATGGGGGAAAGGAAAGGAAGAGAAGAAAAGCAAAGAGAAAGGAAAGGAATAAATATGAAGGAAAAGGAAGAGAAGAGAAAGGAAATGAAAGAAAAGTTATGAAAGGAAAGGAAAGGAAAAGAAAAGGATAAACATGAAGGGAAGGGAAAAGAAGGAAAGAGAAGCGAAGAGAAAGGAAACATGAAGGGAAAGGAAAGAAAAGAAAAGAAAAGGAGATTAATAAACATGGGGGAAAGGAAAAGAAAGGAATAAATGTGGGAAAGTAAAGGAAAGGAATAAACATGGGGAAAGGAAAGGAAAGAGAAACAATGGAATGGAAAGGAAAAGAAAGGAATAAACGCAGGGGAAAGGAAAGGGAAGAGAAACATAATGGAAAGGAAAGGAAAGGAAAGGGAAGAGAAACATAATGGAAAGGAAAGGAAAGGAAAGGGAAGAGAAACATAATGGAAAGGAAAGGAAAGGAAAGGGAAGAGAAACATAATGGAAAGGAAAGGAAAGGGAAGAGAAACATAATGGAAAGGAAAGGGAAGAGAAACATAATGGAAAGGAAAGGGAAGAGAAACATAATGGAAAGGAAAGGAAAGGAAAGGGAAGAGAAACATAATGGAAAGGAAAGGAAGGGAAAGGGAAGAGAAACATAATGGAAAGGAAAGGGAAGAGAAACATAATGGAAAGGAAAGGAAAGGGAAGAGAAACATAATGGAAAGGAAAGGAAAGGAAAGAGAAACATAATGGAAAGGAAAGGAAAGGGAAGAGAAACATAATGGAAAGGAAAGGAATGATAAGGAATGGTTTGCTCTAATGGATTTACTGTCCTAACATTGTTATGTGATATGTGAATGTCCGTGGTCAGACTGTCCTTCAGCAGCTCAGTGAGTGTCCTGGACTAAGAACTAAAAATGTCTTTATCTGTTGAGTGACAGGTTTGTGGCCATCCTTTGGAGTTCAGGGAACGACACAATATCACTGCTTCCTGTAGCACAAATGAATCAAGCTTTTGTTGGACTATTATCAGCTTCTGATAGCCTGTGATCATGAACAGGTCTCATCTGTTTCACCAGCTAATCTCCTTCTGGAGAGGCAGAGAATTCCAACTCAGTAAATAATGTTAATCTGACATAAGCTCTCTACCCCTTCTTTTTCTCGACAGAAGTGCGGATTAGCCCCCCCTCCCCAACAGTTTTCAGAGAAATGCTAAGGTAATAATGTGCCATGTCGTCTGCTAGCTCAGACCTGAGACGTCTCATTGTTCTGGTGATTGGATGGTGGAAAACAAATTAATTTGCCTGTATATTCAGTGACCCATGTGACACTGCATGGTGTATGGTGCGTATTAGGGACAGGGAAAGCCCATGCCATCTCTCAGAAGACGAAATATTAAATTACAAACTTGTTATCGTTGTTATCCCAGAATGGATTTGGCATTGACAGAGAAATGTAATTATTTCTGCCTCTCTCTTTGCTGCTTTCATCCAAAGATTAATGTTATTAATAATAGCTCTATCCGTGGGATTTGTCCAGTCTCTTAAATAAATGTGATAGAGTCATAAAGACTGTGGGGCTCAGACCAGGATACGGCTTTTCATTCTACAAAACTAGACCATCCCTGACATGTGAGCCATTAACTGTTGACTTCAATTACGTAAGGGATAAAATACTTCAGGGTGTGTTGTTATAGGAAGATAAGCAATGATGGGATGATGTCATAAGGCAGAGTTAATAGTGTTGAATAGTTGCAGTGGTAGCTCAGTGGTTAAGCTGTTGCGCTTAAGGTCATGAGTTCAAACCCCAAGCTGCCACTGTTGGGCCCTTGAGCATGGCCCTTAATCCTCAACTGCTCAGATGTATAATTGAGATTAATGTATGGATAAGGATGCCTGCCAAATGCCCTAAATGATTATTTTCCTATAACAGCATGTTTTATCACCTTTGTACCACAGCTAGCAGTTGCATTTTTTTAAAGTTGAAAAACGACACATTGTGTTTTTTTATCCACTTATAGTTACATTTAATGTTGTGGAATCCATTCTTTCCCTGAAGTTAGTTTGTCGAAAAAAACAACAACATTTTTTTTTCATTAAGTCCTCTGTCTTGAAGACTTTCCGGCGTCGGAAAACTTTACTTACGGCTTTCCATCTGACTGTTACAAAGTTCTGTCACTAGAGACTGCTAAGTAAACATCTACAACTACACACATTTTTAATGTAACACACATTTACCACACATTTCTATCTGCCATACAAGCACATTAATATAAACCTAGGACTTGCAGCTGCACTACTCTCAGAGCTCCTGTTTTAGAAAATTAATCAACACCAATCTCTGACCAATCAGAATCCAATGGCGCTGTGTTATAATCCGTTGGATTACCGCAAGTTCCCTAGAATGTGAGAATGTGTTTAACTTATTTCTTTGCGCCGATCTCTTTCTCCAATCGTTTTGTTCACATGAATTAAGTGTTGTATTCCCTCTGTTTATTTTCTTCTTCTAGAAATTCTGCACGGAGGTGTGTATGTGGACCAGAATAAGTTGCTTTGCCATGCCGACACCATCCACTGGCAGGATATCGTGAAGAACGCTCGTCCCGATCACCTGGTGGTGCCGTCCAACAGCAGCAACTCTTGTGAGGACCATTTATTTATTTTTTTTTACTCTTCCAGAGATTTCAATTTCAGCTCCATTAGATTCTGGGTGTAAATATTGTTAAGTGCTGCATCCCTCGTGTGAAAATAAGAACTAATTATCCTCCAATCACAGCCTGTAATGATGTAGCGAGAAATAGTATTAGGCATTGTTTTGTCCAACTCTTTGGTGTGGGTTTTAATGAGCAACAACAGCTCACTTCTTGCGTGATACCACCGTAGTAAACATTTTAATGACCAAACGGAGGGAGATGATTTCTCAGAATCGCCTGGCGTTATTGGATTGGCCCGGAGTTACCTTTCTACATCAGAGAGTATCGGTCTGGGGCGTCTTCTGAACGGGTCGACGGTGTGTGTTCAATCTACCTACCGCTTTTTCGATCGCTTTGATCTGACTTTTCCCTCACGGCAAAAGAGCGCGAGTGTACATGCACATAATCCACAGTTGAAGCATAATCTGCTGTTTTCTTGGGTCTTCTTCAGATCTAAAACAATGACTAGGAATAAGGGATGCTCTTTTATCAAAGTCAAATATAATAAGCTGTCATTTTATGGCTCCTGCTACTGGGAGCCACTCATTTGTTTTCATCTTTTGGTCCTTTAGTTGAAACTTGAAAGCCGGAGTAAACCATTGATGGGGTAAAAAAAAATAGAAATATTGCTTTAAATGTAATGTTTTCTTGATGCAAACATTTTTAAGCTGATCTCTATCCAGTGCATTTGTAAGGGCAAATGCTACACATGAGAATTTTAGCAACACTTTAGTTAAAGTAAAACCTCCTGCCTTGACACACAGTACATATGTTTATGTTTAAATATTTGTGATGTGCTTTGCGATTAGTTGGTTTCTGCTGTATTCTTGTTATTCCCGTGAGATCTTGCGTTCGGATGTTTGCTGCTCTGATGTCGCAGGTGGATATTGTTATTGCTAGCGCAGTTACAGTGCCATTTAATAGGAATTTAATATCACAGACATCAGGGTCAATTTCCTCTGTTACCTTCTAAAAACAGAAAGAGCAAGTGCTTTCCTGTGATGTTCAATGTCATGTTAATGAGAAATAATGGAGACACTGACTCGGTGGAAGTCCCATAATGCAATGCAGCTCTATGACACAGTTAACCTGAGTTACAACAGAGACTCAATGATCTAAGAGATTAATTTATTTTTTTCATTTACGGCATTTGGCAGACGCCCTTATGCAGAGTATCTTACCTCGTTTATACAACTGAGCAGTTCAGGGTTAAGGGCCTTGCTCAAGGGCCCAGCAGTGGCACCTTGGCAGGGCTGGGATTTGAACTCACAACCTTCCGATCGGTAGGCCAACATCTTAACCACATGATTATTTTATGCTTTCAAACTTAGATAAGTAAATACTGTATTTATAACAAAGTGTCATGGACGCTAATGTACTGTATATCTTGTGTAATGTTAATTGCATTAGAGTCAGCTACATGGAATAAAAGTGAATGGAACAGACACTACATAATTATCTCAAAGCTTCAAGAATGTGGTGTTAATAAAGACAAATGGCAAAATATAGGTATAGTAACAATTTTGAACAATGTACTGAGGCCTCTTAGGTCTTTCATGAATCCTCCATCACTGCTTTATAAAGGAACTATGCAATATCCTCTATAATGTTCTACTATGTTCTTTCCCTACTAGGAGTGTAACACAATTCACACTGTATCTGTATCTGTATTCGGATTTAAACTTGTTGTGGGCGTGGCCTAAGCAATGCCCCCGGAACCACTGGAAAAATCGGAAGAATGGTATGTGAATTCTGCCTCTGACAGTTCCTCAACCTCAGCTACATCACCCCAGTTCATTATTGGTCTCAACTGGTGATGTGCAAAAGACTTTGTTCTTTTTAAAAAATAATAATAATAAATTCCGATTAACACATTAAATATCTTTGTAACTGTAACTCTTCTGAATCGTATATTCACATTCTGTCACGTCCCCATCCGCAACGTACTCTCCCAGTCCTGCCTCTTCAAACAACTCGACTTGAAAGTTAATAGAATGAGTGATAGAAAGACTGAGGAAGCATCATTGAGGCCGCAAACAGATAGGTCAATGAGATTTAGGAGAAAACTAGTGAGTCAGAGAAGGATATAAGAGAGAGGAAGCACTCTGCCGAGACACAGAGAGACTCAGCGAGACTGTGAGAGAGAATAGCGAGTCTACTATCGGTGTAATTACTCTTAAGTGAAGCGGTCCGGGGACGGAGTTCAACACTTCACCGCTCACTAATCTCACGCTGTAATTACCCACAAGTCAATTAAAGCCAGGAAGTAAAGCAGGCCGTACCAAACAGTGTGTGTGAGTGTGTGTGTGTGTGTGTGTGTGTGTGTGTGAGAGAGAGAGAGAGAGAGAGAGAGAGAGAGAGAGAGAGTAAGAAGACACCAAATCGAGAGTGCAACACTAGTCTAGGTTCTCTAGTGCAGTCAGAGGAAGCCAGCATCACCGGTGAGTCAATCAAAAAGAGCTTAGTGTCTGACCGAGCCATCGCTGTCTCCTCTAACCCACCTGCACAGTCTCACTGAGACGGAAATCTGCTCGACTCTCTTCTCAGCCAGCATTAAAACCCCCAGATCAAAATTCTGAGCAACACTGATTATCAGTGGGGCGGGTACGAGTGTTCAGAAGAACCCTGCTGAGTGGTGTTTCCTGTTATAGAGCAGGTTTCGCTAATCACTATTTGGGGTTTGGTTTGATGGTTACTGTGAATGCACATAAGCCTCAGAAGTGTTTTTTCGACAGCTTGCAGAGAAGATATAAGATTGTATTGCAGACAGATTGCAGTCGTGCAGGATGATGGTTATGGACATCATGGACTATAGTCCAGTTAGGTTAAAAAAAGAAGAAAAGAAAAAACACTGGGGTTTCCCTTTAATGACATTTTCTGTCACACTTCCTATTTTTGTTTCTTGTTATCTTGTGTTATCAATGTTATTTATAAAAATAAAAAAAGCCCTGATGTTACATACAGGTTTATTGCTGGGCATTTTGGTGGTCATCTCATGCTGACCAGCAGCAATCAGCCAAGTCTGTTCCCCTGAGTGAGTGCAGTCATAGACCAGTTCCATGACGGATAGTTGCTCCCACCCCCTATAAAAATGTTTCCAAATCAAATATCAAAAAACAGGGCTCAGCATCTGAAATATAATCTTCTCAATTGGGAGAATTTAAAAAAAATATAGTGATTCTTGAGGTTGTAGCCAGAGGGTTCTCAAATTTCTTATTACTGCATCGCAGTACTGTCATGGAGATCATTATCCACTACAATCAACATTGTTATCATTATTATTAAGATGTAATAAGGAGTGCAATTGACCATTCACTTTTATACCAGCTTGAATAATGTTAACCAATACGTTTTATTTACATTTACCTTTGACATATATTTTATACGCATAAAAAGGAAGGAAGGAAATAGAGAAAGAAAGAAAGAAAGAAAGAAAGAAAGAAAGAAAGAAAGAAAGAATAGGGAAGGAAGGAAGTAAGGAAGGAGTGGAGGAAGGAACAAAAGAAAGGAAGAAGGAAAGAAAGAGAAAGAAAGAAAGAGAAAAGAAGGAAGGAAGGAAAGAAAGGAAGGAAGGAAGGAAACGAAGGAAGGAAGGAAGGAACGAAGGAAGGAAGGAAGGAAATAAAGACCAGTGTAAAAATCTATTGTTATTGAAATGTTCAATAAATGAGGGGTGTAATACAGTGCCCTCCACTGCCATGGCCATCCCAGTCCCCTGACTTGAAACCCATAGAAAACCTGTGGGGTGAACTGAAGAGGAGAGTCCACCAGCGTGGACCTCGAGGATCTGGAGAGATTCTGTATGGAGGAATGGTCTCAGATCCCTTGCCATGTATTCTCCAACCTCATCAGGCATTATAGGAGAAGACTCAGAGCTGTTATCTTGGCAAATGGAGGTAGCACAAAGTATTGACTAAAAGGGTGCCAATAATTGTTGCACACCTATATTTAACAAAGATTTTTTTTTTAATATAAACCTGCAATTGTTCGATATCCATGTGAGCAGAGTATTTTTGTGATTTATTTTTTTTTTTTTAACAAAAGATCAATAGGTTAAACAATAAAGACAATTTTTCACAGCCTTCTTTTGCTCATATTTACCAGGGCCACTATCTGTATCTGTATTTAAACCTGATGTGGGCGTGGCCTAAACCCATGTCTCCTTTCCACATTTGCATTTTAATCTGAATAACATTTTTGTAGTTGCTTACATCCCTACAGTAAAAAAAAAAAAAAAGGTTCCCTAATGTGCCTAATATTTGAACCTTTACTACGTTCATGAAATAAATGTGTACTTTTTACTTAATCATAACTGATTTTCTGTTCTTTATGTTGATGAACATTATGGATATTTAAAGACATTAAATGTGACTGTGATGTGTGTGTGTGTGTGTGTGTGTGTGTGTGTGTGTGTGTGTGTGTGTGTTTACATATTTTAATTTCCAGGTCAGAGGTGCCATCGTGCCTGCAACGGCCGCTGCTGGGGCCCAAAAGAGAGCCAGTGTCAGAGCTGTGAGTCTCAGTTTCTCACTAAACATCCTCTCATAAGCCAAGTCTAACTTCTAACACGTCATTGTGTATGTGGAGCAGGTTCGGTTTAACCTCACAAAATCTCATATAACGTCACGAAAGGAAATAATGGGAGCAGTTTGACAAAAAAAATAAAAATAAATAAAAATACTAGCAGCAATCTCTTCTTCATCCTAACAGCAGCAGTATAGTGTGGTATATGTGGTACGTTCTGAGAGAGAAAAATAAAAACATTAGTTTAGATCACAGCAGCAGAGAAGAACCAACTTTAGAAAGCGAAGAACTCTTAACTATCCAAAGAACCCTTAAGGAAGACTTTTTTTTTTTTCTCAAAGAGTTTACTTCAAGTGCGTTTTGTTCTGAAAATCGAAGCGTCAGCTTTTTCAGACGACGTGTGTTTTGTCAGTTGGCTTGAATATAAGACGTGTAATAAAGCACTGCTGTGGTGCGCTCTTTGCCCGGGAGAAGCGTTCATCACCGCACTACTTTCGTTCCATTAAAATCTGAGCAATCGATGGCTTGAAATCTAAAATCCTGCAGCTTTAGAGCCGTCGTTTTCACGCTCAGGGTTCAGGATGCAAAACGCAACACTGCACAAATTCTTCCTCATGTCAGACTATCAGTATAGAAATCGAATGCACCAGAACTTTAACCGACTTGAACAAACTCTGTTCAAATAAGTGTCAGAATGAGGTTTTTTTCCCCTAAAAACCTGCCCTAATTAATCAAACTGTCCTGTCTGCATTCTCCGTCTCTCGTCTTTATTTTACAGATGTCTCTTTCATTTCACGCTGTGCTTTCCTCCATCTGGAGATGTTCATTTCCTCGGTGTAGCTATAATTTTCCACCTGACACCTTTTCTCTCTCTCTCTCTATCTCTCTTGTTTTTTTCTCTCTCTTGTCTCGCTCTGTCTTTTGCTCTGTTTTGTGCTTTTAGTTCTGTTGTGTGTCTCGAGCAGCTTTTAGACAGGTCTGTTTCTGTAATTTTGTCAATCGTGCCAGACAGCTGCCTTATGAACACGCAGTTGTTTGGTGGTCTCTTTCTTTCTTTTCCGTTTTCATTTTTTTTTAACACTTATTTTCTTTGCTCACACAATCCCCCATCATCCCGTGTCATCCCAGCTGCTTCTACGCAACTTCAGTACAGTTTAATTTGCTTTGTATGGCGCATTTAACAATAGACACCACCCCAAAGCAGACTTACAGAAACATTATAGAACAGCTATTAAGGTAAATGGTTTCTTCTTATGGATTTAAAGGAGTAGTGATGATGAGTTACGGACGTTGCGGTTCGGATTAAGGGCAGGTTAGAGTTCACGTCTTTTCTCACGAGTTAAATTTGGATTTAATTCATTGCAGCAAATGAGATCACACTGTACTACTATCGCTTGTTCAGATTTCTGCAAATCGGCCATGAGATCAGGATGTTTTTTTTTTTTTTAAAGAGCAGGTCTGTATAAGGAGATGAAGCAGGACGCAAGTGCATGTTCTCAGCCTGGTATTTAAAGTCTGCAAAGATAACATACGCCAGGGTCTAAACAAGGAAATACAGGGCACGGAAACGAGGAAACTAGGAGGCTCTGACTTCACAGACAGAATAGGACTTCGCAAAGAAACGCACAGAGAATTGTATAAATAGACACACTAATTAAGAACTAAACGGAAAACATATGGATGCAATCAAGAACCACGCAAATGACAAGACAAAGGGTGGAGAAAAGACCAGGAAAGGAAAACAAACAACGCAACGTGACGATGAGAAAATAGGTGGTGCAGACAGACGCACTGTCCTCTCAGGGGACTCATGACAAGGGCAGTCACGAACATACAAACATAGCGTGTACAGTGTGATGTCTTCACGGAGCAAAACCGACATCCTGTGATATAGAGGATCATAACTGAGTTATTCATTTAGAGGAAAAAAAAACAAAAGTTATTTCGTTAGAAATTTCAATGGAGGATGAAGTTGCTGGATTTAGTCAAATTTCACACAGACTAGGTGATAAGAAAAGGTTCAGATCTCAAATCCCAACCTCAACCTTCAAAACAATTGTATATGTCATGTGAATTATTACAAATTAATAGTATTAGACCATATTAAGCACGCAATAAAACACTATGGGGAAAATAACAATCGACGTAAAGATGTGATGTCGCCCAACATGAAGGTCCATTATTTGTTTGTTTAAGCGTTTTATTGCTTTCTCTTACACCACAGCAACTTGCCAACGGTTAAACGTTTGACGTATTAAAAAATACTTTGCACTTTTTGTCCATTCGTTGTTACATTTAATGTTTTAGGTCTTGTTATCACTTATGTAGCAGCTATAAACGTTCATTTCCTCACCAGCCTCTCTTTTGTTTCCTCTCTTGAAGAAACAAAAAACAGCTTGTTGTGTTACCGAGAAACTCGTTACGGCTTTGAGTCTGACTGTCAGAAAAGAAACACCTCCATACAGAAAACCTCACCGTATTAACAATTTTGTATTGGCTTTTTTGTTAAAAAAATGTTTTGTGGAGCGCCTGTCACTGTGAATGAGCTGTTACTATAGAAATAACATTAAAACAAGCTCATTATTACTAGTAGTAGTAGTAGAACTACCTCATGACACATTTTAATGAGCTCCTCCCCACCTTCTTGCACACTTGCGCATATCTAAGTATATACATACTTGTTTTTTATATAGAGCAACCCCCCCCCCCACACACACACACATTAGATTTCCATTAGATTATCTTTTTTTCTCACTGCAAAAACCTTGTTGTATTTATGTTTATCTGTAAATGTCTATTAATACAGTTCTTATCTATCTATCTATCTATCTATCTATACCCTGTGATTTGCATCAACGATCAGATTTGAGCAGCACTGTGATATAAAGCACACATTCTGGTCTGAACTGCAACAACAAAATGTGTTTCAAATCCTTAAAAAGAAAAAAAAAAAACTATAGGGTTTTATTCAGTAGGGTTTGATAAATCTTTTATGATAGATCTCTCAGGCTGTTTTCTGTTCCGACTTATTTTTTCATTCTTTATCTGAATAGTGGAGCATTGTTTGTTGTCCTTGGCGAATCGTTGTAGGAGAAAACCTGTGCTCCATCTACAGTATATATTATATATAATCCATTAGTGTACACCTGTAGCATAATGCTTGAATATATTGAAGTTCACATGCTGTATTGGTTTAAAAGTACTTTACAGAATTCAGCTGAGCAAACCTGGATCACAATCTTTTTTTCTTTCTTTTTTCTTCCCAAGCTCTTCTTTATGCACATTAAAGTTTCTTGCCTGTTTCCACACCGTGCATATTAGATGAGGTGGAAAAGCAGGCTGGCCTTTTTTTTTTCCTTTTCCACAGGTGTTCTCATTTCCATTCTCTGCTACACACACATACACACACACACACACACACACAAAACACTTCAGAATCTGAACATGCATGGTGAAACACATGCTCACACGCATTGTATACGTGAGCATGCATACAGAGCTGGTAAACCCAGGAATAGAGGTGCATATGATATGGGAGATCAGGGAGATTATCTGACTTCAACAAACACACGGTTAGAAAAAAAAAAAAAAAAAAAGTCATAAAAACATGATATCTTAAGATCACTTGGTTGAATTTTTGCAGGATTTATATGGAATCATTGCATAATTATATTATGTATACTGTACTGTATAATCAGTGTAACCAGCAGATGAAGTAGAATTGATCCAAACAGGGTAAAGGTCACAGCAAGGTCAAATGTCAGAAATCGATATCTTCCTTACTGTTTGTGATATGGATATGTTATGTACACGTTCGTGTTCAGAAACCCAAGGCCCATTTTCCGTCCATCTAAGATTATTGTTATTGTTGCGGCCAAAAATGCTTGATGTTGCTGCGTTTTTTTTGTTTTGTTTTTGTTTTTTTTTTCAAAATTTGTGATGCAACCTGCAGAGGTTTGTCTTGGTTTGTTTTGGGTTTTTTTTTACAGAAAACTACTTGAATTGGCGAAATCGCAGTTGCAGGAGATTGTTTTGCACGGTCTTTCGCAGTGATGTTTGTTGGTAAATGAGACCTTTTAGCTGCACTCGTGCTCGACGCACTTGAGTCTAAGACGGCTTCGGCCGAATGCGCGCTGTGATGCTGTCACATGACGCGTCTCGGAGCAAATCTGCGGAAAATCTGCGGTAATTTTGAAAAATTGAAATTGCAGTGGCAAAACCGCGGAATCCTGAGGACAGGTTTTTCCGAGTTCAGAGTACAATGGATTGCAGCATCAGTATGGCTGTACCGTCTGTGTCTCTACTTAACCTTTGTTAAAATACAATGTTTTACTGTTCATCACCCCAATTCACACACTCCAACTAGGAGTGCACAGGAGGACACAGGGTGTCCCGAAAGTCTCCATACATATGGGAAAAAGAGAAATCATTCACATTACTGGATCGGGAAGCTGTTGCAAGGTTGCAATGGACTTTAACAGGAAACATGGCACACACACACACACACACACACACACACACACACACACACACACATGACACTGTTGCCAAACTTATTAACAAATTCAAAAAGACTGGAAGTGTCGCGGACCAACCGAGAAGTCGACGTCCACGAACATCCACTGACGAAGGCACAATATACATGGTGCTGGCAAACATAGTCCCCTATGTGTGGAGACATTTGGGACACCCTGTACTAAGAGAAATGACTAATTCCTGTTCACACTGGACTATTTTATTAATATAGTTGCGCAAAGACAAACCAGCTAGCTAACACTGCCACAGCATTCCCTGCAAAAAGTCACATGACCCAGGGCCCACCAATAATCACCTTTAATTTGAATTCATGCTTGCTGAGAATATATCGGGGTGAAACTGTGGTGTGTTGCTTTAGAAATGGCCTTCTGTGATTAATGATAACATTTTATTAATAAGTACTTGATATTTAATAATGTTGAACCCATTTACACTCTCTCTCTCTCTCTCTCTCTCTCTCTCTCTCTCTCTCTCTCTCTCTCAGTGACTAAGACGGTGTGCGCTGAACAGTGTGATGGACGTTGTTTCGGTCCCTATGTCAGTGACTGCTGCCATAAGGAGTGCGCAGGAGGCTGCTCAGGTCCCAAAGACACCGACTGCTTTGTATGTACACACACACACACACACACACACACACACACACACACACACACACATTTACATTAATTTACATCATGCAAAATCTGTCACCAATACTTATTTAAGGCACTGAAGCTTACAGTATGATAACCGTTAATTTAGGAAAACACGTGTGGGTGTGATGTTAATGAGGTAATAATTCATGTTCAAATCCAAGGGAATATTCTTCTGAAATATCTTTATCTGGCTGATTATTAAAGGCAGCATCTATTGCCTGTATAACCTTTGCTGTGGTACATAATCCCATAATCCCTTGCATCGGCCCAGGCGCCTGCAATCAGAAAACAACCCAGGGAGCGAACAGTTTATGGATAAGCAGGTTGTCCTTTACATTTTATTTTTGATGAAGAATGTTTTGAGGTTAGTGGC